>JANHFL010009449.1:0-43366 GCA_032468155.1 Oxyrhabdium leporinum | reverse complement strand
GGGGGGCCAGGGCCTAGCCGCCTCCTGCGCCAAGGGGGGGCCGTTTTTGCCCTCCCCGGGCTCTGGAGGCTTTCCTCGAGCCTCCAGGAGGGCGGAAACAGCCTCCCTGGGCTCTGGAGGCACTCTGGAGGCCCGTTTTTCATCCTCCCCAAGCCTCCACATGGGCCCTGCACTTACCTGGGATCCAAAATGGCCAGCATGGGGACTTCTGGGAGGGGCGGGGCAGGAGAGGCCAGCCAAGGGTGGGATTTACCGGTTCACCGAACCGGCTATAAAATTAGCTATGGGATCGCCTGAACCCATGCGAACCCATAGCAGCCCACCCCTGATTCTCTAAACAGCAACTGACTTTGAGATGCAAGTAAACACTTAATATGTTAGCCCACCAACTTCTCATATCTTCTTTCCTGAGATTTATTACAGAGTGTGACATAGTGATGTGTGTTACTTTATTTTTATTTTCTTTCAAACCAAGATAAGTATTGTATATTATTCAATGTTAATAGGTTAAAGAAAAGGAAAAAGCACACCAGGAATACAGAGAGGCCATCAATCGAGGCGACGGAGCTTATCTGATGGATCAGGATGCACCAGTAGGTGATATATAGATTTATTGTACAATTTATGACAATACATGTTGGACTCCATTTTCTGAAGTTACACTGAAGTTAAACTGGAAATATTAATATGCATACATACATTCTCTAGACATAGAGGTCAGGGGAAGAGGGATCATGGGACAGCTGTATACATTTAGCTCCAGTCAATAGACAGTTATTAAGATAGAAGAGTATCCAAGTTGAGTAAGATAAACTCTTCTAGCCCGGGTTTTTTGCTTATCACAAAGAATCAGCAGAAAGCAATATTGGCTTTTAGAATGGACAGAAATTTTGTTTATTGCCAGCTTAGGGAAATAATATCATGGGAGCCTTCCTTAGGTTCTGTACAGTTTCCATAAATAAGTAACTGTATACTATTGGGAGATCTACTTGCTCAACATGTCTTTCTAGAAGAATATGTCTACATGTTCAGAAGAAGCTATGGGATATCCAAATTTATGAAGAAATTTTTGGCATTATCACAGACATTTTATTTGGAAATACAGTTTTCACAAATCCCACAGGAAAATCTCTTCATAAAAGTCATTCCCTTTGTGCTTTGTTCACTATGGTTCTTAAGTAGCTCACAATGCACTATAATGTATCTGGTCACTGTCTGTTATGCAGTTAATGTGCCTTTGTCATATGCTGATTGTCTGTTTTCTGAGAATGTTCTGATGATGCAAACATTAAGTAAATGTATTCTCTGTTTAAGGACATCTGTTCAATAACACTGGATATATTGGAAGCAAATGTGGATTGCCATCAGATTTATAATATATATGCTCACTTATATGGACATTTTCATACATTTCATGTTTATAGCACTAGGTCCAACATTATGTAAATGTAGACTCAATCGTCCAGACCAAAAGCATGTAAAAGGTTAAATCTTGGCAACTGGACCAAAGATTATTAAACTGAGATGTTTCTTTACTCATCCAAGAACTTCTTCAGTCAAATTGCAAGAGTTAGTTCATTCCAACAACTCTCTATGCCTAATGAAAAATTGTCATTTTACCTGAACAACTTACTTGGATGAATAATGAAATGTCTCAGTTTAATAAATTTTTCTCCAGTTGCCATTATTTAGCCTTTTACATGCATAGATCCAACATTCAAATAATAGCGCAGATTCCTCAGAAAGAGCTGGAAGTCACAGCCCTGATTCTCTACATGAGCTTGAACTTCTGCATATATCTAAAATAAGATACAAGTCATTCCTGGTAATTTTTTCTTCGCCATTAAATAGATTTCAGGGTTAAAACTAAGGAAGGTGCCTTATATGAAATCAAAAGCATTGTGGTTTGATCCTTTGTGTTTGTAAACAGTAGTTTATGGCCTGTGCAATATGTAAACCATCCAATAAATGTTTATTGTAAAGCACAATTAAGCAAACTGTGCAACATGGATTTCAGGTAGAATGTTGGTTGTTCTAGGTCAGGGGTATCAAATTGGCAGCCCACAGGTCAGACACGTCACACGCCGGCCATGCCCACCCCAGCTCCGTGAATGGGGAAAACATCGTGAAACGTCACGTGATGGCAACGTGACTCAGCGAGTTTGACACCCGTGTTTTAGGTTATCAGTGGCCAGCTAATAGCAACAGCTCTCCAGATTTTCAGAAAGAGATCTTCCTCTGCCCTAAATTAAGATGTCAGGGATTAAACCTAAAGCCTTTTGCTTGCAAAATTATGCTTAAACTACATTTCATTAATAACATTTACTGCCCAGTGTTATTCCCTGTACTATTGTTTGTAAGTCATATTTTTGTAAGCAACTAAAACATTCTTTCACAGGACATTTTTACTGTTTCTGTTGGAAACTTGCCACCTTCAACAAAAGTGCTCATCAAAATCACCTACATCACGGAGCTCAGTTACGAGAATGGGAATCTTTGCTTTCACTTGCCAGCTGCTGTAGCTCCTTGGCAACAAGACAAAGCATTAAATGAAAACACGCAGGTCGGTGTGCTTTTACTAAGACATTGCTAATTAATGTTGCTAATGACCTTCTGGTTTAATGAAATGACATCCGAACTCATTTATTCTTCTTTGAAGACAGCTGAAGGAGACATGATTGACTGCTATAAAGTGTCAAAACTATCTGGCCAGAGCCCTACTGTGCTTAATGAAATGGTTTGCACTTATAACCGCAAGCAAATTATCTTTATAATACCGTAGTTCACTTTGTTATGGATTTAATATGCTAACAGGAGGAATGTGACTTTGAAGAAGCCTTAAATTAATGTAAGCATTTATTGAATTTCATCTTTTGTGGCAACTCTCTCTTGTACTAGAAAATCCAAAGTGATCAATAAAAGAAGGAATGTTTTACTAATATACCCTTGCCAAGATAAATGTTATCTTCCAGAGCATGATCTTTCATAACTTAATATTTATCTTTTGACCAGGACTCAGTAAGGAAAGTTTGCATTAGACAAACAGAAGCAAAAAGGTGAGTTGGTGAACTGCCAGTCTTATTTGCAGGTTAAAACTTACATAGAGGTAGTTCTCCAGGTTACTAGGAACCCAGGAAAAATTACGACCCATCCTTAAAGTTAGGATTGTTGCACCACCCCTGCAGTCAATGATCACATTTCAGGTGCTTGGCAACCTCTTCACACCTATGACCGGTTGCCAAGCATCCTACGATCATTTTGTTTCCATTTTTAATCTTCTCTGCTGGTTTCTCCAAAAAGTCAGTGGGGAAGCCAGCAGGAAAAGTTTCAAGCTGCTGCCTCCTGCAAAATGATTTCCCATCTCCTCCATTTACTTGGGGGAGAGAGGACTTGTGGGGGCTGCAGAAAGGAAGATCTTCAGGATGCAAACTTTTCTCCAGCCCAATATTGGAGTTCCCTACCATCTCCTGCACAGAAGAAGCTTGCATCCCAAAGATTCAAACTTCCTTCCAGCCTTTCTAACATTCAGAAACATTGTGAGAAGTGGCGCTCATCTTACGATTGTTCTGAAGGCTAGCTAACTGGGTAGCTAGATGGGTAGCTAGATTGTTTGACTGACGGATTGAATAACACTTTATTTCCTAAAAGGAAAAAAATCCAAATGACACCCTGCTATTGGAAATATAATAAATATAAAAAACGTGCCTTTCATTCCGACCCAAAATCTGTTTCTCTGAATGGGATATCTACTTAATTAATCTGCTTAATTATTTACCTGAGTATTTCAGCTGTTTATTAACATTCTGTGTCTTCCCTAAAATCCCTTAACATCCATTATTTCCTTTGTATATTATAGAGGTGGTTTACCATTGTCAATTTTCATCTTTCTAGTCTAGCCGGCAGCCCATAATTTCTCTCCAAAACTTAAACAGTTACATGATGTGGCTGTTCACCTTTCATATTTGAGTCCTTTAATTGATTATTTTTTTAAAAAAAATCTGTCTACTTATCTTAGTTTATATTATGTCTTAGCTGCGTCCTAAACTGTATGTGAATTCTCTTTATCTTATGACAGAGAATTCAGCTTAGAAATGTCCATTGAAATGCCCTTCAAAATCAATAACATTAGTAGTTGGACACATCAGCTTAAAATAAAGGTAAGTAAATTGCTTAATGCAACATTAACATATAAATAGCTTGAAAAACTATGAAGGTTTCTAACCCAGGCTCTGTGTAATTTCATCAAAACAAATCCTTGTCTGACACTACTGCACAGTGTTTTGTATTAGGCAACCTTGCCAGAATAATTCCTTTTACTTCCAAGGTTAGACTGCGAATGTTGTTGCTAAATTATTATCATCCTTTCACAAGAGAACACAACAGATTTGTGGGGCACTCTTGGGCAGAAGTTTTCAAACTTTCTCAGGCTGCAGAACCCGTTATTAAATTTCCTAGAATTAATAATCAAAAGGGTAGTTAGTGATCAGCTGCAGTGATAGAAAATTGGCTGTGTTCAAGCGAATATTTTTCTTAGTTGCTCTTATTTTCTCATGGAACTTCATCAACTTAATCAACTAGATACTGTTCAAAAAATATTGCTCTAGTGTTTGTAAAACTTTTTTTAAAAAAGTGAAAATCTAAAAGAAGATAATCTCTACTTCATCAAGTGTGTGGGTGGAGAAATATAAAGAGAGAATAGAGGACAAGATTTCAAGATTGTAAAATCCTATTTTGCAAGAGTTTGTGCTCACACACTTTTATCAGTGCCTGTGGCTAGACTCAAAAAAATCAGGTTGCAATAATTCAGGCTGTCTTACAACATTTTTTTCTTTTTCTTTCTTGCAAATTCCCTTAATTTAGAAAACAGACTGCAAAGCAATGGTTTCCACAACTGAAGGCAGCTTCTTGGACACTAGTGGCTTTTCAATGGAAATCCTGATTGGTGATGTATATTTGCCGAGAATGTGGGTAGAAAAACATCCAGATGAAAATAGCGAGGTGATTTTTTTAAATTATTTAAAAATATACTATGATATATAATTGTGTCTACTTTTAGGACAAAACTAAACAGTTTATTAAATATGTCTTTGCATTTAAAAGTGTGTGTGTGTGTGTGTGTGTGTGTGTGTTTATGAAAGGATGATAATTAGTGAAGTCAAAGAGGAACAAGTCCTTTCTTTGCTGGTGGTCTCTCTGATGAAAATCTGTCTTCTGAAGCTGGTATCAATATAGGCAGTCCTCTTAACATCAGTTTATTTAGTGACAGTTTGAAGCTACAGTGTTACTGAAAAACAAGACTTGCAACCATTTTTGACACGATCATTGCAGCATCCCGATGGTCACGTGATTTATGCTTGGATGCTTAACAATTGGTTCATATTTGTGATGGTTGCAATGTCCTGGGGTTATGTGAGCATATTTGGTGATCTTTTGACATGCAAAGTCAGTGGGGAAACCAGATTCACTTAACAACTGTGTTCAGTGGTGGGATTCAGCCAGTTCGGGCCAGTTCGGGTGAACCGGTAGGAAAGATTCTGGATGGTCCTGCCCCTGCCCGCCCCGCCCCTTCCTGGAGTTCCCCACGTGCCCTGTTTTGGCTCCCAGGTAAGTGAGGGAGGCCCACGAGGCCCAAAACGGGGTGCAGGGGGTACGGTGCAGGCCCCCCCATGCCCAATTTTGGTTCCCAGGGGGCTTTGGGGGGGCCCACTAGGCCCAAAACGGAATGCTGGGGGGTGCGGCGCAGCCCCCCCATGCCCCATTTTGGCTGCCAGGGGGCTTTGGGGAGACCCACTAGGCCCGAAACGGGGAGATGCGGTGCGGGGCCTCCGCGTCCCATTTTGGCTTCCAGGAGACTGCAGGGAGGTCCACTACGCCCAAAATGGGGTGCGGGGTGGCCACGCCCAACCAGTCACATGACCAATAAGCCACGCCCACCACGACACGCCCACAGAACTGGTAGTAAAAATATTTGAATCCCACCACTGACTGTGTTACTAATTTAACGACTGCAGTGATTCACTTTACAAAAGCAAGAAAGTCTTAAAATGGGAGAAAACTCACTTAACAAATTTCTCACTTAGCAACATAAATTCTGGGCTCAATTGCGGTCGTAAGTCGAGGACTACCTGTACTGCTTGCCTTTTGCTGAGTAGAAAGATCTAAGTCCAGCTTGGATATAGTGCCATCTGCAAGAAACTCTAATTCCCTGCAAGAATTCCTAGGCAACTGGTATACAACAATAAGTGAGACAGCATTAGTTAGTAGCATTAAACCAGCAGCCCTCCATGTGTTGCCTATTTCAATTGCATACAAGTAGTCCTTGATTTATGACTTTTCATGAAATGACCTTTCGGACTTAACAATGGCTTCGGAAAGGATCTTTATGGCTTCCAAAGCATATCCAGCTATCATAAAATGTGTCATTTTATATATGTGTGAATGCACTTCAGGCACTTGGCAACCCGCTCACATTTACGACCAGTTGCAGCAACCAATGGTTAAAACGATTATGATTTGCAATGCTTTTTGCTGGTCTTTTGCAAAAAAACAAAGGGGGGGTAGGAGAATGGATTCAGATTTACCACCTCATGATTCACTTAACAACCATGGTAAAAGCGGTAAAAAACTCAAGTCCGGTCATGTGGTGCCTCAATTTGCAACCACAATGAATTACAACTGAAATTCCGGTCCCAATTGTAGTTATAAGTTGAGGACTTCCTGAATTCAGACTTAGTTTGAGGATGCTGAATTCATGACACTCCAGGACAGAGTTCTGAGAAATCACTTTCTATCTTTGAACCACAGCAAATGCCAGATTTTATGACCTGTGATGAGTCTTCTGCCTTGGCTGGCATCTGCCTGTCATTTAAGATGGATGCTTTTGGTTGATATTTTTTCTCCATTTCCTTCCTTTTAGGCTTGTATGCTTGTATTTCAACCAGAGTTTGAAGTTCCGTTTGATTGTTTAAGCCTCCACGGTGAAGCTGTCATTTGCCTAGATTGCTCCAATTCCATGGCAGGTTCGGCAATCCAGCAAGCCAAGGAGATTGCATTACATGCTCTAAACTCATGTCATTTGATAAGAAAAATAAGTGTACTCAAATTTGGGACAAGTAAGACTTCTTTATGGAATTATGTCACCTTTTCTATTTTTCGCTCTAGTACAGGTAGTCTTCGACTTACAAAATTCATTGAGTGACCGTTCAAAGTTACCACAGCCCTGAGAAAAGTGACTTTTTTTCATGCTTATGGCCATTGCAGTATCCCCATGGTCACATGATCAAAACTCGGATGCTTGGCAACTGGCATGTATTTATAATGATTGCAGTGTCAGTGGGTCATGTGATCCCCTTTTGCGACCTTCTCACAAGCAAAGTCAATGGGGAAGCCAGATTCACTTAGCAACCATGTTACTAACTTAAGAACTGCAGTGATTCACTTAATCACTGGGGCAAGGGGGCCCACAAAACTCACTGTCTTGCTTAGCAACAGAAATTTTGGGCTCAACTGTGGTCGTAAATTGAAGACTATCCATATATTCTTTAGAGCTCTGTCCAGTTTCCATGCAGATTTTTAAAATCCTCGTTTGATCATCCTACAGAGGACTAACTATGTTATCAATGAAACTTATTTCTGAATTATGGGTTATGCTCTGAACTTTGCAGCTGTAGTTATTATAACGTATCTAATAAAGATATATTATTTATATATTAATATATGTAACACTTTTTGCCCTTTTGTAGAAATTAGTTCCAGTCTTGATGATTCCCCAATGGATTCCACAGCTTTGAAAGAATTTATCACAGTAAGTGTATTATTAGAAAAGGATGCCTTTGAATACCAATTGTCTAGTATCCCTAGGCTGGGATATAGTTCCATAAAATTACAATCTTAAAGTTCCAGTTATGGTTACTTATGGGACTTGAGGTTTGACACATCTGATAGAGGATGGTCTTAATTTAGCTTTTATTTTTATTTTTTAGTCAGCTACAGCTACAATGGGATATTCAAACTTATGGAAGGTACTGCGTTATCTGAATTTGCTATACCCTACTAAAAGCAAGCGCAATATTATTCTTATATCTGATGGACATATTGAGAATGAAGGCATGATCCTGCAGGTTGTAAAGAAAAATGCACTGCACACCCGAATATTTACATGTGGAGTGGGGTAAGTGCAAAGTTGGTGAAAACTGACATCCAAACAGAATTACAAAGCAAATTAAAGGGCAGTGTTTCTCTGCCTGAACAGTTTTAAGATGTGTGGAATTCAGCTGTCAGAATTCCCCAGACAGCATCCCTAACTATTCTGAGAATCGAGATCTACGCATTTTAAAGTTGCTGGGATTGAGAAACATTGCTATGGGAAACAATGGAGATTTTACAGATAAGCAAAAGCACCCTTTTAATTAGAAGACAAGTAGGTGATGTTATATTAGCCCTGTCAGGTAGTCCAGACAAAAAGCACAACCAGGAATATAATCTTTATTGTAAGGTTACATTAACAGTATCTTGCAAGACTGAAATTATTTCTTCCCCCCCCCCTCCTTTTACTCTCCAGAAAACTAGGGAGGGTCCCTTCTGAAATTCTTCCCACATCATCTTTCCTTTTGCAGGCTTACCAGTCTGTGGCTCTTCCTTCTAGTATTTCCAGGATCAGTCTCACATACCATTAATCCTTGCCATTTTTTCTGACCTTCTCAACCCCACTCTTTGGATGCTCAACTTATGCTAGTAAAATTTAGTAGTAAATTTGATGTGTGTGCTAATGTAACTATAAAGGAGTCCCTGCGTATTTTACTCCGTTAGTTGTGACCAACCTTAGTGGACAGTAATCATTTCCGTTTCAAGGCCATTGAGCCAGCGCTGTCTGAAGACATTGCCACAATCATGTGGCCAGCGTGAAATCGTGCTGCAGGGTGGAGTGTGCAGCAATACACAAAGCGCTGTAACTATGCTCTGTATATATTGCATATAACATTCAGGTTTTCCTGCTCAGATTGATTCTGTGTTCCAGATTTTTATACATTGTAAACCTTTACAACTCATCTTAGTCCTACAGCAAATCGTCACATGCTGAGATCGTTATCCCACTATGGAGCTGGAGCTTTTGAATATTTTGATGTGAAATCGAAATATAACTGGGAGAGAAAGGCAAGTATATTTAAATATTTTTCATAAGCAGCAATCATCTGGGAAATGGGTTACCTTACTTAATCCACTTATTAGTTACTTTTCAGAATGCTTTTTTCCCTAGCCCCTACAGAACAATTTCAAGGCAACCTACTATCATTTTTGGGAGACAACCTGTTATCATTGTAATGTCAGTCCTTCAAAGTCAGAGAACAGACAGGAACATCATAAGCCAAATCTTGCTCTTCTTCCAGCCAATCAGCAGTGTCCCATCTAGAATAGTACAACTCTGGAATACAATAATATATCAACCTTCTTCATGCAAAAAAAGAATGAAATTAATTTCAACCCTAATTTTACATTTCTACATCGTTAAGTGTATTTGCATCGTTGTTTGAAAATAATATTGGTATTTCTTATTAAAAAAAAACAATTGCAAAGCACCAAGACATTATTACTCTATTGCAGTTCAGCCCAGCCTCTTTCACACAGTTGTTGTGGGTATAAGATGACAAGAGAACCCCATAGGTAATATCTGAAGCTGCCACAAAAAAGGATACAAATAAATAAACATCTCTTGATGGGGAAAAAAGAGCATTCTGACATTTTTTGTTACCAAGGGTTTTCCCAATATAGCTAGTCCTTAATGATCACAGCTGGGACGGGCAAATTGTTCACTAAGCAACAAGGTCATTAAATGAGATATCAGTGATCATGACTTGTGATTTTACTGCTCTTTTCCATTGAATCTATTTGTCAGAAGTACAAATAGCATCCCAAAGGTGCTTTTTCAGGAGGCAACTGGACTTCAGTTTGAGATGCAGACAACACAGACTCATCCCCAACAGCGCCTGTCTTCAACAGTGAAGGGACACAGGGCAGAAAACATCCTGCAGCCAAGAAGGCTCCATACCCATTTGCACTATTCAGGTGACCCTGAGAACACAGGTAAACCTTCAAGTGGCCTCAACAACTCTCTAAAAATAATGCAAATGACCAGCTGTCTGCAAGGAATATAAATCTTTCCATTCCTCACCATTCAGTCAGAGCTGAAGAAGCTTCTTGGATGAGAAGCTAAACATCTTCAAAAGAAAAAGCAAGAAATCCAGAAAAATCATGACCTGGATGACTGAGAATCTCCACAGACTTGTACAAATGGCAAACTCCAGCTAGCAGTCAGAAGACATGATGAAAACTCCTTAATTTCATAACACATAGACAGACTTAACTGTGGTTTCCGCTGGGAAACTGAGACACAAAGCTAAATTCAAAAATACTACAGGATTCCTTGAAGTTTGGCACTCAGAAAAATCAGCCATCGACAGGTACATAAAGATAAACAACATTTACGCAACATTCAAAAGAGACAATTAAAAAAAACTAAAAAAAAGGAAAAAACAAAATCACAGTTCCTCACCAACAATCAATACTCAGATAACTAGAGATTTCACCAGGCATTCAAACAGAAAATAATCAAGGAAATACTAAGGAGACAGTCAAGCAGACAAATATTACCCCAATTAAGGAACTATCAAGAAGAAAACCCATTAACATTGAGAGGGCAAGCTATTCTTAAATTAACAGGAAGCAATCTCCACTCCCTTCTAGCACTGAAATGTTACATAATCAGGTAACAAAACATCGGCAACCAACCAAGCTCAAAAGAGCATCAAAGGGCTCTCTGGAAAAAATAATGTTAGCCCTTTGCATTTTTTACAATTCATTTTATCAAGTTCAAGACTCTAGACTAATTAATTTAAAAATTTGAATGTGGTTAAATCACTTGATGAAATTTCCTGGAAGATGGCATTTCTTCAAATTTGTTCTATTTTGTTGTGCATTTACTGCTCTATGTAAAATGATACTAATACTAATTTTCTGTTTCCATCTCTCTGCAGGTGAAAAGCCAGACAACTAGAATGTTTTCTCCACAGTGCAGTTCTATTTCCATTGAATGGCAGAATTATATTATAAAAAATCCTAAACTTGATTTTACTCCTGCTCAGATAAGTGCTCTATTTAACCACGAGCGTCTTCTAGTCTATGGATTTATCCTCAATTGCACAGAGGTAAAAAGCTGTCCAAAGAAGCTTCTCTCTTCTTCCCAGTTTGAAAATTTGTATATTGCCAGTATCTCTTTCAAATGAATAATGCATTTAATTTAAATAATAATTTAATTTAATTTAATTTAAATAATACATATAATTTAAATCACATGGATTTTCCAAGAAAAAGAACCAATCAGAAAACCAAGAAAGGGTTTTCTATGGTCAGAAAAGCAATAAAAACAGGGATAGGAAAACAGAAAAATTGCAAAAGCTATGCATATATAGCACTTTCCAGACCTCCACTGATTTGCAAGGGGCTATAAGAATCATCAGGAAGTTTTACTTTATATTTTAAAAAATCTGGGCACGCAAATTACACTTGTTATGATCCTAGTTTCTGTAACAACAGAAAATTGTTTCTGATCAACTCCTGTATGGTACCTTTTTATACAGTATGTCCGAACACTGATATTATGACTTCCCTCAGTCTTCTTTTCTGTAGACTAAAGATCCTAACTTCGTTTAGCCTATCCTCATAGAGCATAGCCTCAAATTTGTATGTTGTATTTATAGCCTTCCTCTGAAGGTGTTCTAACCCATCAATATATTTTTCAAAATATGCCTGGAAATGTACACCCAGCTGTCGTCTCAACTATGCAGAGCAAAGGAGAATAAATAATTCACACATCTTAAAATGTTGTGAACAAATTAGATTGCTTGTATAAGTAAACCTTTTTAATATTGTAAGCCACCCAGAGTTACCTTGTAGTAAGATGAGCAGCTAATAAATTGTACAAATAAATAAATAAATAAAACCGTACAAATGCAAATAACAGCATTATAACATGGCTTAGCATTATCACATGCTGATTATGTCCATGAGCTGTATTAAGCAAAATAATAGATCGAGCATAGAACAAAACTTGGAATTCCTGAAGCAATGGAAAACTATGGAAAATGTTGTATTTTCTGCACGGGTGTCAAACTCGCCATGTCACGTTGCCGTCACATGACGTTTCACGTTTTCCCCATTCGTGGAGCTGGGGAGGGCGTGGCCCACACGTGACGCATCCAGCCCGCAGGCCACCAGTTTGACGCCTCTGAATGCTCAACCTGAAAAGACCCATCCACCTGCTTCCATAACAATTTAATTCATGGTGACATCAGCCACTGCTTTGAGCTTCAGAATGTATCAGGTTTAAGGCAGCCCTGTATTAGAGTGTGTTTTTAAAAATAAACATTAGATTACAAGCTATAGTTAGTGCAAAGCCTGCTTTGAAATTCCATGCTAACCGTAATTTTATATTTTAGCATGCCCAAGAATCTCAGATCTTGATAAATTAAACAGCTATTATATTACACTAGAGTTAAAGCTTTTTAAAAATTGTTTGGTGTATTCTCATAATTAAGTCACAACAAATGTTCCATTCCATCACCAGATATGTCTGTATTAGCATCATCCTCTGTAAACAGGAAGAGATATCTAAAAATAATTTTAATAAATGTTGCATGGAGCTTATATTGCAAATAGAAGCAGCTGCTTTTCCGTAAAGTAATAGATAAACATGCTATTACATGATGTGTATGCCACCATTCTTAATTTAAAAAATAATACATTAAGATGAATATTCTGGGTTTTTTTTTCTATTCCAGGCCATTTTAAAGGCACAAGTAGATAATCAGGAATTGTATACACTGGTGTCTACATCTGAACTGCAGAAGACCACAGGAACTGTGAGTTAGGCATTGATTGCTCAAACCATAAACTTGCCTTAAGTTCTTGATTCAATATTTTAAAATGGAGCACTTGGGTCCCTTCTGTTGATGAATATTTTTCTAGTTACAATGCACTCATAAAAGACATTCAAAAGGGTAAGCCCTACCTGGCGTAGACAGCACACATCAGAATAACAGAGTTGGAAGGGACCATGGAAGTCTTTTAGTCCAAACCCCTGCTCAGGAATGTCTGAAAGAAGATACGAAATCTCTTCTTAAAAACCTCCAGTGTTGGAGCATTCACAAATTCTGGAGGCAAGTCGTTCTACTGATTAATTGTTCTAACTATCAGGAGGAAAGCAGATGTGGAATGAGCCTAGAGCAGAAGACCCATAGTAACAGGTTAGCTTAAGAGGAATAAATCAGTTGAAGCTGTCTGCTATACACAGATTTGGTCATCTGGAAATATAAATAGAGAAATTTTCTGAGATCAGACATGCATCCAGCAGAATTACTTGGAAGTGGGAACTTTTTCCTCAGTAATCCTTTATTCTTAAAGAAACTTTCGTTCCAAGCTAAATCAAATCTTTATTATGATGATTGATCAGCAGAAAAAGTAAAATAAAAACAGTTAATAATTTTAAAAGCTAAAAATATATAAAACAAAGTGACAAAATATTTAAAAAAAACATTAAAAGAAAACTGTATAAAGAGATTAAAATATTAAGTAAATATATTAAAAACCATAACAGTTTAGATAAGTATTGAGCCTGATTGTTATGACCCTAGGTGCTTCCAGGAGCCTTATCTTAAGAGGGCGACTCTACATTCTAATACTGCAAGCACACTGAAGAGCTCTTTAGTAGATTTGGGAAGTTTGGAGAATAAGAACGATTACTTTGATGGAGATATGCTGGAGCTGTTGCCTAGGCAACAGCTTGATGCATATCTGCATCAAGATCATCTCCCTTACAGGAAGGAAGGTACACCAAATCAGAACCAATTGTGTCACTGATGTTGCCAGTCCAGAGCTCCAGACAATGCTTTGATACTGAGGCAAAAAGATGCTTTAAAACATTTGTCAGCACAAATGTAGCCTCATCTGTGATGACATAAGGAGAATAATTCTTTTCCAATACACTATTTACACTCAAAGGCAAACTGCTCAATGTACATTTGACAAAGTCAGACTATTTAATCACTGCTTTAATGTTACTGATCACAATGTCTTCTTTTGTACCTGGTACAGATACTCCACAAACTTGCAGCAAGAGCCTTTATTCGAGAATATGAACAAGGAATGCTCGATGAGAAAGAAACAGAACATGAGGTACGCTCCCAAGAAAATAAAAACTGTGTATTTATTATCCATTTTAATTATGACTGCCACCTATAAAATTGCTATGATTCTCTTATAGAATTAAATAAGTGTTCTCCTGGGGTTTTTCATGGTTTTGTTTTTATTTATGTTGAGTGTTTTTTGCATTGCTACATACTTTTAGTTGTTATGTTTGTGAGCCATCCAGAGATTGGGGTTTTTTTTATGGGTGACTGTCTAAATTTTCTAAATAAATAAATAGAATAAGTTTGGAACAAGACACATAGTGCTAAGGCTCTGATGTCAGAGGTACTGTTCATGTCAGAGGCACTTCTGGGTTGAAAGGATTAACAAGTGACATCACTGTTGCCCAGACAATGCCTCTGGAGGCTCCTTTCATGTCCCCATTAAGGAGCTGGAGAGAATGACAGGAGCTCAGCCTGCCAGGGAAGAGCACTCAGGTCTTGAACACAGCTTGCTAACCTCCAACTCAGCATCCTAACGATGTGAGCCACCTCACTCCTGCTAGCCCAGCTGTATATCACTGATAAAGATTATAGGCAAAGCAGGAAGTAACAGGATGCCCTTTAGATATTTTGGAGAATAATTCCTGAACTCCTATAAATGTAGCCCATTGGATATGGTGGCTGGAGCCTATAAGATTTGTAATCCAAAACATCTGGTAGATATCAGGTTGCTTGTCCCTGCAGACTCTTTAACATTTGTCTGGGCCTTTCTATTTAGATGAAAAGAGAACAGCTGAAGTGCAACATCATTGAGCTCAGCCTGAAGCACTCCATTGTAACCCAGTTTACAAGCTTTGTGGCAATTGAAAAAAGGGTATGTATGTTTATCTTCAAACCATTCTTCCCCCATTTTTCCCCCAACGTAATGCTGAATTATGATATCCAGAAAGCATCAGAACATGTAGTCTAAACTATCTTAATTTCAATGAAAATTAGAGCTTAAGTGAAGACTGACTGTGCACTAGAATATTAATGGGTAGATTCATTAAAATACAAGTGATTAGTGATTAATCCTTGCTTTGTTGGATTTGATGCTTCATCAAGAACCAGTAAATTCTAGAATAATGTTGCATGGATGGCAGCCATGTTAACTGGTACTACCAGAAGACAATTAAAGCTTTGAGGAAGTGGCAGGATGCCAGCCATCACAGACACATATTGAAGAAAATGATACTTCAGATTCTGAATAGGGGAGTGAAGCAAATTAGAGTAAAGGATGAGACAGAATAGTGTGATGACCCAGGCATGGCACAAAGGCAACATAGTCAGAGAATAAGTATGAGTCCCTTTATTAGCTTCAACTTTGCCCCCCACATCCCTGTTACTCTCCGGTCTGGAGAAAAGCTCTCCCATGAATCTGCCACAGCCCCTGGCTGCAGATACTCTAGTCCAAATGCTGTGAGCAGGATGACTGCAAGCTATAAATCCAGCAAGGCAAGGTAAGCAGTCCAAGAATCAAAGTAGCATGGCAGTAAATCAAAACTATCTGGAGGAATGCCAGGAATTCAGACAACAGCAGTCCACACTAGATGAATTCAGCATTTGTTCCTGACAAATGCCCCTCCCAACTGCCTCTCCTTTAAACTCCATTCCCAGGTGTGCCTTGTGAAGGGAATCGGGTCCTTTCCTTCCTCGTAAGTCACGCAACCCACATTGCTCTCTTCTGTTTTCTTCCCTGTGTGCCCTAGGATGAGGAGGGGGTGGGCCTTGGTCTTCATCTGAACCTCCTCTCCCTTGTTCTACCTCTCCCCTACTCTGTCCAGCCTGACCTTGCCCTTCCCCAGTTTCCTCCACAGCCAACAAGCCACTCTCCCGCTCTCTGTCAGCTGTTCATCTTCCCCCTCGGATTCAGACTCTGATGGGGGCATGACAAATAGTATGTTTTCATGATGAATGCTAAGAAGAAGAAAAGTAAGCATTCTTCTTTTGTGGGCTTGGAAATATACGACTCAGAGAAAAATGTAATAGAATATAATAATATAATATAGAATATAATACAGTAATAACAATAAATTATAAACCCTGAGTTTAGTGGTGATGACTAAGGTTCCAGTAGGCCACAATTAATGCCAAGAAA
Source organism: Oxyrhabdium leporinum (assembly GCA_032468155.1). Taxonomy (NCBI): domain Eukaryota; kingdom Metazoa; phylum Chordata; class Lepidosauria; order Squamata; family Cyclocoridae; genus Oxyrhabdium; species Oxyrhabdium leporinum. The sequence goes on along the minus strand of JANHFL010009449.1, from coordinate 27,049 downwards.
AATTCGGGTCCGAACTACAATGCAATGATAAATTTGTTCTGAGCAATCTGATCATACGAGAAATTGTATTCAACTGTTTTAGCAGGAAAACATTTTTCTGTTGAACTTCAGGAATATGTTTTGTTAGGAATATGTTTTGTTTCCGTCTGCTTGCAAAGCAAGAAAGTAGCCATGTTTCCTAACGGACTGCAGATTAGTTGCCACCAGAGAGAAAAATATTTCAGAAATCATTATTTTCTTTCAGTCTAATTATATACTGTACCACTTTTCATTCAAAGAAGAAACCCATAATGGCTATTGTTTACTACTCTTTAGTAAACAAAGTCTGTGAACAATTAGCTGAGAAAAGTAAGCCCTTTATAGCCAATATTTAATGAAAGAATAATTCAGTTAATAAACAGTATAAAACAGTATAAAACTTACTAGAATATATTTTTTATGAACAGTTGAATAATAAAATAAAATCCAATATTATTTTCATTTACACTTTGCACAATTATAGGTAGTCCTCGACTTACAACAGTTCATTTATGACCATTCAGTTACAACTCCACTGGGGAAAAAAAGACTTATGACCATTTTTCACACTTATGACCATTGCAGCATCCCAATGGTCATGTGATCAAATTTCAGATGCTTGGCAACCGACTCATATTTCTGACTGTTGAAGTGTCCTGGGGTCATGTGATCCCTTTTGCGATCTTTTGACAAGCAAAGTCAATGGGGAAGCCAGATTTACTTAACAATCATGTTACTAACTTAACAACTGCATTGATTCAGTTAACAACTGAGATGTCTCACTTAACAACAGAAGTTTTGGGCTCAATTCTGGTCGTAAGTTGATGACCTCCTGTACTCCTACCAATAGAACAACCTTCCAGAATTTCTCAACTGGCGAGTCATTTGAAGTCTTGAAGTTCATACATGTGGATGGAACTCAGATTAAGGAAAGGCCTATCATCTCAAACTGGCCATCCAGAGATGGCCATCCAGCAAAGTTAAGGAATCTGAGTTGTAACTTCAACAGAAATATGGTTTGGGCGGTGGGATGGAGGAGCTGATTCTAAGAGAACTATTTTTAGCTTTTCAGATTAATTCTAAGGCACATATATAATTAACTGCTATTATTCTTAGCTTTGAATATTTAACAATATTGATTCCTTCTCGTGTATTCTTTTGGAACTTCTCAATTAGGAGGCAGATGAAGACCAAAGTGGTGATACTTTAGATCACTTGGAGCCTGTAGCTACACATGATGTCGATATTTTACCCTACATAGAATATGCCACAGAAAAAATTCTGGACAATGAAAATATGGTATGTGTATTGACTCCCCCACCCCCAACTTAATGTAATGTGATTTAATGTTACTTTTTTGCTAAAGATAAGACAGCTTCCATGTATACAGGGACTCAAATTCTCAAACATTTTACAAGGACTTGTGGCACTGCAATTTCAACATTTGTGGAGGACAGACTTTTAGAGAAGAAAGGCCAAGTTTCTTTCACATTTTTTTCTTCAGAAGATACAGAGAGTGCATGGAAGTTTTTGATTTATTGAGTTGAAACCAGACCCATCCAGAATAAGATCAGAATAGTCATGATGTAACTGTGTGGCAGAGGAGTGGAAACGAAATTGATTTGCCAGAACTCCACATACTTTTGTGGTGTATCACTAATTACTATAGATGCACAGATAGGAGATGAACTTTTCCAGCAATTGATGCAGAATATTCTTTGTTGTAAAACTCCCAGTGACCCTGGTGTGGGGGAAAGCTGTATTGCTATGCTTGCATAGGACAGATTCCTAGTAATACAATTCAGAAGGATGGGTACGATATCATAGTGTTCTAAATTTTCCCAGCATACTTTTCATCTCTTTTATTAGTTCTAGAGAAATAAAGGATCATAAATTTGGAAGGAGCTATTTGGGTTGAATTATACCCCTCATTATTGCAGGAATTCAAATTAAAGCATCCCCGACAAATATTTATATAGCCTGCTTTTTTGAACAAGCCTGGAGAAGGAAAGTTCATTTTCCTCAGTAACTGGTTCCAATGCCAAAGTGTTCATAGCATTAGAAAGATTTTTCTAACAATCAGCCAGAAAAGGAAGTTTTTCAATCTTGAAATACAGTCTATATAAATTCACTTACAACGGTCAATATCATTTAAGCAAAAGTGAAATATTTTATGCTGGGAGGTATTGTTTCTCCCAAAAAATAGATGCAGAAGCCGTAAAGTATTGCAGGAGCTTTTAAACAGCATAAAAGAGTTTATTTTGTGAGTGATATGTTAATTTGTCATTCCACAAGTATTTAACATTGGGAAAAGAAAAAGAACACTGAAAGATTTTATTTATGGTTGGAAGCTAACATCCTTCTTCTGTTCACATAAAAGAACCCTCCTATAACTTATCTGCTGTTCTAAACAATAATTTAGAACTTACGTTTATGAATCTAATCTAAATCTAACAAATATTTATTTAACAGTTGGAGCATGACTTTATATCTGATCATCTTAACTTGGCATCATGTGAGGTCAGTAGTTAATTTAGAAATTGTCAGTGAATATTCTGTTTTCTACCAATCTTTCACCAAATTGTCAAACACCAAATTGTAATCAACCATTATCTTTAGGCAAATCTGTTAACAGTATTTTTTCTATAATTTAGATTGATAGAGGAGGAGGTTATGTATTTCCTGGGTTTGAGACAGCATTTGGGATTGTAAAATAGTAATTCAGGGGACTTTTGACGAGCTGCAACTTTATTCAGGAAAAGTCTTAAATATTCGAGAGTTGGCAAAAGGCTTAACTATGATAATGAAAACAAAAACAGAAGAACAGAACATCTAAAGTATTTTTTTTTAATTCCACAGATATTTGTCTTGCATGGCATGCCTGCCAATTATTCTTATTATGCGTCTTCTACTTTAGACCCTGATATTCAAATTCAGGTCAGTGCTCAGATAAGGGGAAAATCCCCCACAATGGGCCATCAAACATAATCAGCTTATATTTCAGTTGAAGTGCCAGTGTCTTTACAAACTTGGTTTTGATTTTCAGGAACTGTCTGGAGTCTTGTGCGAGTCAGTCGGGGAAGAAATTGCTTTTGAACAACCTCCCAGACCCCTTGTTTGTAAAACTGTTCCACACACAAAAAAGAAAGCCATTCCTAAACATCTGCTTGCCTTTCATTCAGAAGGAGAAATATTAAAACCTTCAAAAAAAATGAAGCAATCTGTTTTTTGTCAGATAACTGCTTCTGAAACGAACTTAAAGACAACTCTTTATGCAGATAAATCTTCAGAAGAGAATTCATGCGAGGTAAATTGTAATACATATTTAATACAGTTATTTCTAATATGGATGTCCTTATATGGTTTGTTTATATGAGGGCTGAATGAAAAATAATGTATCCACTTCCATAACTTTAAATAGGGATATTTTAATAAATGAAACAGGAGCCCTTGAAATGAACTCTATTGCTACTGTATTGATTTCTTCACATAATTACCACCATTTGCTACACACATTTGTCAATGATGGACAAGCCAACATGAAGGAATCTCATACTTTATATCCTCATCTAACTCCTGACAGTCCTTTCCACTAGTCAAACAGTTACCCAAAAATCCCTTCAATTTTGGGAAAAGCTGTTAATCAATGCACCAGGTTTGGAGTGTGTGATGGATGGGATAAGACACTCCTTAATTATTCTTTCAAGGTTTTCAGTGTGGCAGTGTAGCACACTGAATTGATAGTGGTGCCAAGTTCAAGAAAATTTATGTGAATAATACCATCTGGGTCCCTCAAAACTGCAACCATGAGTTTTCATGCTAAAGCCTGTGCTTTGAGCACTGGGTTTTCAGATAAAATTTTCTGATCATGTTCCATATACTGACATTTTATTTATTGATCATAATGATAAGCCTGTGGTTTGTTGAGTGTTACGATGCTGTGAAAGCTTCCATATAAGCTTCCATTTCAGAAACAACAACAGCCCAGCCTGTTGTCACAACCACCTTCCACTAAATGAAGTGAAAGAACAGACGCTAAAGAATATATCAGGGCTTCTAGTACATCCATCCTTTTGAGGTGGGTAAAATGAGGACCCAGATTGTTGGGGGCAATATGCTGATTCTGTAAACTGCATAGAGAGGGCTGTAAAGCACTGTGAACCAATATGTAAGTTTAAGTGCTATTACTATTAGTACTATCATCTGGGGGCTTATAACGTTGGAGACATTACTTTTCACTCACCCTTTCTAATTTTATTTCCCGAAGTGATTCATGCTTTTTTTCATAGTATATAATCAGTTGACAATAAAATAAATTTATTCTTGATTAAAGGTGAATCATGAAATCCTTATTGAAAGTAGCATTGATCTTATAATTTAATTATGCTTGAGGAATACTCATTTATAAATAAGAATTGATAAAATTCTTAGAGAACACGAGAACTGTAACTAGTAGCAGTCCTCCTCTGCCACATACAACAGGTTTTATTTTTGACAAGAATGCTGCAGATTGCTCCTTTTCCTCCCTTCTAATTTATACTTTAGTGCATGGGTGTCAAACTTGCAGCGTCACGTTGCTGTCACATGACATTTCGCGATGTTTTTTCCCTTCACGGAGCTGGGGTGGGCGTGACCTGCACATGACGCATCCGTCCCGCAGGCTGCCAGTTTGACACCTCTGCTTTAGTGGTATGAAGAAGTTAGTAAATTATACATATTCCTCTGACCGCTTGAAGATTATTCTGCAAAATTGTTTATGTGAAATATTTTTAATGCTCTTCCTTCAAAATTTGTTGTTGGGTACTTTGACTTTCTACCTTTGTATGAATTTGCAGGATAGCGTTCCCATATCATGTAGCCTACCCTTAAGTTCTGTTGACTGGCCTCAGCTCTTCAAGCTTCAAAATCAGGTACTACTGCCTTTGTATTTAATGAAAAAAATAGGGTTCAGTTTTGAATAAGCATGTTTATATTTGGTACAATTTACAAGTGTAACCTACTTTGTCAATTTGTAATGATATGGGAAGTTATGCATGTGAAATTCTATTTCTTTTCTCTAGGAACATTGAATTACAGGATTATTTTCTATTTTTCTTGATTAGTGAGAAGGGGGGGTGTCTCCTATTATCATTATTGCAGATTTTAAAATGATGTAAGTGATATGTGATTAAAGCAGAAGTCACAAAAAGGAATTAATTTGAAATTTCTCCTGTATTATTATGATATAAATGGTGTTCAGTCGTGAAAGATGCCTTGTTTTGTAGAATATCCATTTGGATAAAGTTTCCTTATTTAGTTGTAAGATTGTATCACAAAAATGGAAGGACAAAAATATTGTAACTTTGTTTTATAAAACATAAGTACACTTCTTTCAAATTTTGAGAATGGTATTTTATTTTATAGGATGGATTTTGGCAACTTACCTCTGAGCTTGGGATGCTTTTAGATCTTGATGTGCATCATTTAATTAATGTTTCACTTGCAAAAAATGGAATTCAGTCACTTGGTAAGGACATTTTCAATCATTTTAACCATATACTTTCCAATATATCCAGGAAAAATAGGCTATTCAGATTCTCTGAGAAGAGAGGATTACTTGTCAAATTTGATTTCAATTAATATTTCTTCCTAGCGTGAAAAGTTAGCTGTGACCCACTGTTTGTAATGGACAGTTAATTTGCTCTGGATTGAAACCATAATACTTAAAATTGGCTCCTTGGAAAAGACCCTGATGTTGGGAAAGATTGAAGGCAAAAGGAGAAGTGGATGGCAGATGACGAGATGGTTAGATAGTGTCATCGAAGCAATGGGCATCAGTTTGGACAGACTCCAGGAGACAAGGGAGGACAGGGCTTGTGGCATGCTGTGGTCCATGAGGTCACGAACAGAATAACTAAAACAATAATGCTAGGTAATGAATTTAGTTTACTGGAAAAAAAACAACCCACATCTATTTTTATGATAAATCTTTAATTTAAAAAAAATCTATATTCCAGGCCAGATTAATAATTATCAATATTACATCTTTGCAGAGAATATGGAGTAATAACTGCATGTCAATACACTAAGAATTGTTAAAGTTATCAGAACACAAAAAATGCATTGCCATTGTTTTATTTTATATACATTCTTGCAAATCCTGCGTTGAGGCAGTGTACTTAAAATTCATGTCTTCTAAAGTGATGATCAACAGACATTGAATTCTTTTTTTTTCATTGATTAAACTTCTGGCTTATAGAGGTATTTTCACCTCTTCTTAAAATAACGTCATCAAGATGAGAGCACACTTGATTTGGTCTTAGCACAGAGGTGGTATTTCAGTGGGATGCCACTAGCACTGAAAAATGATGATGGCAAACCACTTTTGTATGGTTGCTAAGAAAATTGTAGGGATGTCCATGACATCCAGAGCCAAGCTTTATCTCAGGGGATCTTTTCCTTTTTATATCTACAGGGAGTGAGGGATGTACATAATCAAAAACTTTGGATATTTAAGATTCAGAGAAGGTTATTTTAACAAGTGTGATCAAGAATTGGCTGTTTAAAATGAAACACGCACAACTCTATTATTTCATTTTTTCCCCTCTAGGTCCAAAAGGAAAAGAGAAGCTGTTGCAGTTGATTGCTACCCTTTTAGTGCTCCAAGCTATATATTTCAATCAACTGGAAGGTCTTATCTTCAAATCTCTAATGAAATTGAAAGACTCTCCTCCATCATGGTATACTTGGGAACAAAAAACCAAAATAATATTCAGGCTGTTTTAGAAACATATCCATTCAAAAGCAATATAGAAATGACAACTAAATTCATAATGTCCCCTAAAATTAAAAACTGAGGGATTTTAAGAAATCTCTCCTTTGGCATCGAGTTCTGCTCCACTATATTATTGTTATTATTTAATCCATTTAAAGAGTGGGAAGCTGGCAGCATACAGATGAAAGGCCTTTTTCTGATTGAGAAAATCTTACAACTCCTTTGATGGCCAGTGGGCATTTTAAGAAAATCAATACTTGGTTGCAAAGCCTAAAGCTTTGTTTGAAAGTGTGTTTATCTTTCAAGAAAAAGACAAAGATTAGCTGGGGTAGTAATTGGCATTCATGTGGGCCAGAAGAAGGTAGCCTGAAGCAATTGTATCAGTTACCTTTCTGGTAAAAGCGTGTTATGTGACTGATTATGTAGTCAGTGTGGCCGCTAGTCTGTGAAAAGATACTCCTGCCTAACCTGCCCCATTCCCCCAAAGAGCCAATTGTTAAAATCCAAGGGTGTCTATTACCCTACAAAATGTGAGCTGATAAGAGTGGTTTTTCAGATAAACTAGTTCTAAGCCAATCAATCCTTCAAATGTTAAAAGCATTGAAATTTATCCCACAATGTTCTCTGTCCACTATACTGGGCATTTCTATACCTTGATTTAAATGTGAATCCTATTTGGAGACTTACAAACCTCAGAATAATTTTTAATACAATCTGTATATTATGCTTTTCATTAGAGGTGGTCCTTGACTTACAATCATTTGTTTAGTGACAGAACGACACCCACCCCCCCCAAATAAAAGTGACTGATGACCATTTTTCACATTTATGACCGTTGCAGCATCCCCGTGGTTATGTGATCAAAATTTGGACGCTTGGCAACTGGCATGTATTTATGACAGTTGCAATGCCCCAGAGTCATATGATCACCTTTTGCAACCTTCTGACAAATAGTCAGTAGGGAAGCCAAATTAATTTAACAATCGTGTTATTTCATTTAACACTAGTTGTTAAGAAAGGTTGTAAAATGGGGCAAAATTCATTTGACAACTGCCTTGCTTAGCAATGGTCTTAACAAAATTGTGGTCATAAGTTGAGGACTACCTGTATTCCAGAGTGGAATAGTTGAATACAGGAGTCTGTTTTGCTGTTGCTGTTTTGCAATGAATGTTCTTACCTATTTTTCTTTCTTTCACCACTGTTTACAGGGCACTTAATCCAGTAAGGAAAGCAACTGAGTGGGCAAACAGAACTAACTGTGAATTTCCATGTATTTGCCAGCGTCTTCAGCTTGGAAAAGACTGGGATGATGCCACTAAAAAGCTCCTGGGTATTTAAGTAACGAACACAATATACTTCATGCTTCTCCTCTTAATAACTGAACACTACTAAGTTTGTTCTTCTGTTACTGATGAACATCATTCACAATAAAAGCACACTATCATTGATTTCCTTATTTAAGATTATAATTATGCTGATATTCAATTTAGTAATTTTTGTTATCTTTATATATTTCATTATGTATGTTGACACTCAAGTCAAGAGTATCAACATACATATACTTTTTATTCTCTTTATATATTTTATTATGTGTCCCAGTTGTAATCAATAATATTGTTTTAACATTCAGTCACCGCAACTTTATAGGCACATGTTCTACATGTTGTCCTTCAGTTGTTTCAGTTGTTGGATGTTTATCTTTGTATCAGTTCTTATGTTATCAAGCCAGTGTATTCTTTGCTTGCCCCTTCTTATTCTACTAACTATTCCTAACATCATTCACTTCTCCAATGAATTTGTATGCATGACATGGCCAAAGTAAATCAAACATCGTCTTATGATTTTGGCATCTAATATGTCTGGTTTTATACAAGCAGTGAAGAATATAGTTATATAAATAATATGCATGTATTCTAGAAACACTACCTAGACAACAGTATTTTTCTTCTCCCTCTCGCCCTTTTTGTTTAGTTTTCAGAAATACTGCTTGCTTTGGTAAAAGTTTGGAAATTTTGATTTCTATTATGCACAATTGATTTAATAAAAATCAAGTGATTGTTACAATTGAAAAAGAAATTGTTGAAGACTTGCCTATTCTTATGTTCATTTGTATTTAAGAGAAGACTGAAGCATAGAAAAGCAACAAAATACAAATGAGAAAAATATATTTTCAGTCAGAGAAAAGTACAACTACTGTTAAGTCCACTAAGGGAACTTAAACTATTTTTCAGCAGTCTAAATTTTAGAAAAAGTAATTATTTGGCAAATTTATCTAGTCACCCAACTCACATTTGTCACCTTGAGTATATACAAAGTGTAAAGTTGGCAGTACGCTTAAGCCAACAATAAGCCAAAAGAAGAACTTAAGCGGAGGCTTGAAAAAGAATCTGCGTTTAATTTGATAAGTAAAGACAGGGTAGGTAATTCCAGACATATACAAAAGAGACATGTAAGGAAAACCATACCTTGGAGAAGGTATGACATCCTTTTATACCTTCAGCTTAGTATCCAATTCTGGCCCTCTGGCTCATGCCTTCCGTGTAGCCCTGCATTGGCTGTGCAGCAAGGAACGGGGGGACTGTGTGCTTAGCAACAGAGATCAAAGGTGTAAGTTAGAACTGAGGTGCAAACTCTCTGCTGTGTGAACCCTGATCAGGTATTCGTCCTTAACCCAAGGAGAGTGCTGGGCTCCGAATGGTACTCAAAAACAAAGATAATGGGGAATAGCAGGAACATATGTTTGACAGCTACCAGATACTTTACAGAGGCCTAATAATACAGCATATATGTGTTATAGGAAGTTACAGGATACAAATACAAATGCAAAGACGTAATACGGTATATATGTTGTTACACGATACAAATGTTTACAGGATAACAAGCTTCTATTAATTCTAGTACTCTAGTGTATTATATTCTATTATTATTATATTCTTATTACTATTTCCCTTCAAATGTTTTTTAAAAACCCTAAAACAATATAACAAAATAACCAAAAGCATAATCATTAAAAACATTTTAAAAAGTCTGTGACAGAGCACACTCAAATTTCCCTAGCAATGCAACTACTTGGCAGGCTGTATCCCCATGACAGGATCCCCACCCAGATGGCAAAGCCATGTTTTCAAAGTTAGGGGATAAAATTCCAAAGGTTTGGGACCATGGCAGAAAAGGATCTTCTCCTGGGCCCAGATGACATTCTTTTGTGAATGGAATCTGCAAGGTGCCCTTCCTGCCATACCTGATGAGACAGGTAAATTGGATTGGGAATCCTTCAAATTACCCAGCCCCATGCCATGTGAATTTGGAAATCAAAACATATTTTGAATAAGCAATACAGCATGTTACTTTAGAGCGGGATTGGCCAAGATCTCTGATCAGAAAATGGCATTTTGCTCCAGCTTGCCGACCTCCTGCAGCTAATTTCACTTTGTTCCTCATTCAGATGCAGATGGACAGATAGTCTTCAACTTACAATCAAAATTTATGTTGGGACATTTGTTAAGTTGCCCCATTTTACCTTTCTTGCCACAGTTGTTAAGTGATTAGTTGATGCAGTTGATTAGTTAGCAACCCAGTTGTTAAGTAAATCTGGCTTCCCCATTGACTTTGCTTGTCGGAAGCTGACAAAAGGTGATTGGGACACTGCAACCGTCATAAATCTGAAGCAGTTGCCAAGCATCTGAATTTTGATCGCATGATCACGGGGGATGGTGGAAAGGTCGTAACTGTGAAAAACGGTCATAAGTCACCTTTTTCAGTGCCGTTTTAACATTGAACGATCACTAAACGAACTTCTATAAATCGAGGACTACCTGTATAGTTGGGAAATTGGCTTAAGGGGGGGGGAGATGCATCGTAAAGCCCTCAGCTACCGAAAATTCAAGGCATGCCGTTCTTGCGTGTTACAGCAGATCTGGAAAAAATCCAAACTCTCTACTCGGATATTAAAATCGCAGGCTGTAAACTAGATCGGGATTTAAAAAAAAAAAAGCTGCTCAAAACGCCCAGGCGCGCTCTATGCAAAACTCCCAAGGTGGCTTTCTTCGCCCCGCCTCCCTTCCCGTCGCGATTGGCTGCTTTCCGTCGCTATGTGCGAGTGCACGTTTCCGACCCTTTGCTCTGATTGGCGGCCGTTCCGCTTATCTCACCGCCCTCGCTGCGAGGTGATTTGTTAGCGAAGGCTAGCGCAGCTCTCTCAGCAACCTATCAGGGCCTTCGGCTGCCTCCGCAAGCTGGGAGGGGAAGCAAGATGTTGTAGTTAAAGGTTCGCCCCCAACATGGCGGCGGCCGTCAGCGGGGCCGAAGAAAAGGAGGAGGCGATGGCGGCGAAATCGCCGGCGGATGGCCGGGCGGGAGAAAGCGGAATGGACCCGGGGACGACGACCGTGGCAGCTGGTGCCGGTGGAGGAGGCGGCGGCGGCGGCGAGAGTGAGGACGAGGAGGAGAACAATGTCTACGAGGTGGAGAAGATCTTGGATATGAAAACGGAAGATGTAAGTCCGATAAGGGGCGGGTTTTGTAAAGGCAGAGCGGAGTTGATGGCTACAGGATATATAAACAGCCAAGAAATGAATCACAGAACAAGTCAACCAGAATTCTCACCTGAGACACAAATGACCAGGCTCAAATTATTCTACTTGGGACACATTATGCAAAGACCCATAAGAAGGAGAGGCCAGAAGAGCGGGGCAAGAAGGCCCCAGGGCGAAGGGAGAGAAAGAGGGAATGCCATGAAGAAAGAAAAGGCTTTCCTGTCGTTTCCCGCCCCGGTTTCCCCCCACCCCCTCCTTTCTGTAGCTAGTACAATAATGAAGGAAATGCGGAGTCGTCTTGCAGCTGAGAGGAGGACTTGGCCGGTTTTCTCCCAAAAAAGGGAGGAAAGTTACAAAAAAAAAAGAGATAAGTCGACTAAAACATACCAAGAACAATTGCAGGAATTGGGAATGGTCAGTCTAGAGAAAAGAAGGACTAAGGGTGACATGATAGCAGCATTCCAGTATCTGAGGGGCTGCCACAAAGAAGAGGGGGTCCATTTATTTTCCAAAGCACCTGAGGGCAGGACAAGAAACAGTGGATGGAAACAATTCCAGGTTGCTTCTCTCCTTGAATAAAGGAGAAACTTCCTAACGCTGAGGACAGTTAACTAGTTACTAGTGGAACAGCTTGCTGTCAGAAGTTGTGGGTGCTTCAACACTGGAGGTTTTTAAGAAAGACTGGACAGTCACTTGTCTGAAATGGCATAGGGCCGTGATGGTGAGCCTATGCCACTCGTGCCAGAAGTGGCACGCAGAGCCATCTCTCCGGGCATGCCAGCCGTCACCCGTTGCTCTTCTGAGTTCCAGCGCGCACATGCGTGCTTCCCAGGTGGGCTTCGTGCGCACATGCATGTTAAAAACCGGAAGACCAGGTGGCTGGTGCGTACACACTCTCATTTCGGCACTCAGTGCCAAAAAGGTTAACCACTGGTATAGAGTCTCCTGCTTGAGCAGGGGGCTGGACTAGAAGACCTCAAAGGGTCCTTCCAGCTCTATTTTGATTGATTGATTGATTGCAGTTTGCATGAGAAACCAAGGAACAGGGTTAGAGGCCAGTTCAGTTAGTCTGCCTTCAGAAAAAAAATGTCTAACCTTACCGAAATCGAAGCATCTTGAACTGAAATGGACAAGTGGCCCGTCTAGTTCCCTCAGCATTAGCCACTTTTGCCTAGTGTCTCAGACTGAAGAAGTTGCAGAAGTTTGCAGAAGTTGGGCTTTATGGAGATCCCAGGAAGTGAGACCTGGACTGAAGAGCTCTTCACCTGAAGTGTATTATTGTGAAGGTTTAGAAATTTGACAGTTATCTTTGCCCCAAACTACAGTACAGGGAGTCTTCAACTTAACAACCACAAGTGAGCCCAAAATGTATGTTGCTAAGTGAGAAATTTGTTAAGGGAGTTTTGCCCCATTTTGCGACTTTTCTCGTTACATTTGTTAAGTGTATCACTGTAGTTCTTAAATTAGTAATCTGGTGGTTAAGTGAAGCTTGTCTCCCCATTGAATTTGCTTGTCAGAAGGTCACAAAAGAGGATCACACGACTCCGGGACACTGCATCCAAATTTTGGCACTTTGGGTACTCCATCGTAAATGTGAGTCGGTTGTCAAGCATCCAAATTTTGATCATGTTACCATGGTAATGCTGCCATGGTCACAAATGTGAAAAAGGATAAGTCACTTCTTTTCCGTGCTATTTTAATTTTGAACGGTTACTAAATGAACTGAGGTAAGTTGAGGACTATCTGTATAATAGAGAAAGTCATCATCTACCAACTGTATGCTCAGCGACTATAGTTACACAGCACTGAATAATTGGCTTTAGAACTGGTCCTCAAACTTGTAGCATCTACATGGTCATGTGATCATAATTGAGATGCTTCAGAAGTGGCATGCGCTTTCAAAGGTCACGATTATCATTATGGACTTTCCCTCCTGGCTTCTCACAAGCAAAGTCAATAGGGAGGCCAGCAGGACATCACAAGTCAGGGTCACATAATGTCTTCCTTAATGACCTATTGTAATTTGCTCAACAACCATAGTAGAGCTGACATAGCCTAGTGTGGTCATGTGGTATTTTACTTTATGGCTGTGTTGCCTATCAGAGTAAGTGAGGATTCTTTTATTTTTTAAAATTAAATTGATGTACAATTTTTCCACCCTCTAGGATACTGTAATAATAACAAAATACTGTTTTTATTATATGAAACTAATGAGTTGAAAATAGAACATTTCCTCACGTAATTCTTGTTACTGATATTGAAAAATAATTTCAGCTATATGGTTGTGGCAGTGGACAGCATGTTTAAAATTTGAAGAAATTGCTCCAATCTTTCTAGAAGTTCTGATTGTTCTGGGCATGATCAAACTTTGAAACAGTTCTTTTTCTGATTCAAATCAGAAATTGCCAAAACATATTCACAACTTTTCTTCAATAATTTTCCATAATAATGGAACAAATAGGTTTAACTTGAGCCATTCTGAATTCAAAACTTTCACCAAAACTGTATCAGTCTATAGTATGGAATATTTTTCTATTGTTCGCGATTTTGTTTGCTATTCAGTTTTTAACAATTTCCCTCTCCATTGCCACAGTTAATTAATTAAAATATTTATATGGACATCCATCTTAAAATACAATTTGGATAAGTTTCAACAATAATAAAATCCAGAACTATAAAAATCATAAAATTGAATCAAAACCCAGTCATTCTCTTGGAATGCCCCACAAGACTAAAGGGGTGGGGGACTGCTGGATCATCCAGGGGAGGGTGTTCCATAAGGTAGAAGCAGCCTTGCAAAAAGGCAAACTTCCAAGATCCAACTAAATAGCAAGATTTCAGGGAAGGGACCTGAGTGAATCCATGTGCTCATTGCGACCATCTGCTAATGTATTATTCTTTATACTACTCAATGGGATGTCATGGTTATTATGCACATATGTAATTATTTTTCTTCTGTCAGGGAGAAGTGAAATACAAAGTACGGTGGAAAGGCTATGCACCAGATGATGATACATGGGAACCAGAGGAACATTTGAAAGACTGTAAAGAAGTTCTTCTTGAGTTTCGAAAGAAAATGCTGGATAATAAATCTAAGCCTATTAAAAAAGAGATACAGGTATGTTTGATTTCATTCCCATTTGTTTCAATCCATTTTTCATAATCATGGATCCCGTCCTTTGCAAAGTGTCAATACCACCACCACCAACCCCCTCATCCTTGAAGCTCTTTCCCTATTGCTTTTTTCTGAAGTATAACTCATACCAGCTGGATAGTCCTCATTTACCAATCACTTGTTCACTGACCGTTCACAATCATGATGGTGTTGAATAAATGGTATTCAGAACCAGTCGTTGAAGTTGTAGCCTTCCCAGGGAATGACCCAGGTAGTTGGCAACCAGCTTGCATTTAGATGGCTGCAGCATCCCATAGTCATGGGATCACTGTTTGCAATCTTCCCTGCTGTCTTCCACAAGCAAAGTTAGCGGGGAAGAAAGGTTGAAAGTTTCTCTGACAAGTCACTCCTGCTCCTAACTGCTTTTTCTCCCAAAGAAGAGAAAAGCATATGGGCAAATGTGGCCATGGCCCAGCCTGGCTCCACTCAAGCTACACAATATTTCCCCTTCTGTATTTGCGCCGTGTACCCTTGGCCTCGCTGCACTTGCACTCTGCACCTCCTAGCCTTGTTGCACTTGGGTCCCACTATGCTGTGCATCCCCTGGTCTTGCTGCATTCCCTCCACATTGCAGTACCCCCTTCGTGATTGAACTTCCTTGCTGTTTCCTGGTTGTGAGCTGCCTAAGGAAAAACGTGTCATAACCAAGACTTGTTACTTCCTGCCAGCTTCATCGTTGATTTTGCTTATTGGTAACTGGCAGGAAATCACAAGTTCCAACCATATGAGGTCCTTGCATAACAACCCATGATTCTCGCTTAATGATGGAAATTGGGATTGCTGATGATGCACTAAATGATGCACTTATAATTATATGACATTGTGTTTTATAATCACGTTGCTTAGCAACAAGATTGTTTCTCCGTGTCATATAATATATGGGTATATACATATTTTTATCATGTTTATGTAGTGTATATAGGAGAAGGTGACCCTTTGAGAGCTGCATGCAATGAAATTTCCTTTTTAATGTATGCCAATTAGTGTACATTGAAAGTAACAAAGTTATTCTAAGTCTAAGAGAAATTCTACTCCTAATTATCATTAAGCGAGGACTTGTATGACAGCTCTGATCTTAAAGCATTTTAAAAATACCTTTCCGCTTTACAGTTCATGATCTCCCTTGATGCTTACAAAAAGTCTGCCTTAAAATTATGAATTTGAATTTGTATCCTGTATGATACTGCTTGTAAAAATATTTCTATTGGAACCAAAACTTTACAAAATTAAATTGGTAAAATAATTTTCATTAATGCAAAAATTACTCCATGCTACCTTAAATTATAGACATTAATCTGTTAAATTATATTGGTCTCATCGGGATTCAGACATTTCAGGCATTATTTCCTTGGATTTGTGAAAAGGAGAATTCATTTGGTCATCTTGATTCATTTTGTCCTTTATTTAATCTACAGATTTTCTTCTGTGTACTGAAGTAAACTCCAATCATTATAAAGAGGATTGGATAATGCCCATAATTATTCATTTAAAACAACACACTAAAAGGCAAATTAATTGAAATCAAACAGAAAACAATAAACCTAATCAAGGAACTACTAAGGAAAAAAAAACCACACTGCCACAACACTGGCAGGATTTGAATTGTATTGTACAAAGAGCGCAAACCTCACACTCACTAGCAAGGATGATATCACCTAATCAGGTAGTAAACCTCTACAAGCAAACAACCTAAGTCAGAGAGCATGAAGGACTCCATAATTGAAATCTTATTAGCTTACTAGATATTCTAGCAATCTTATATCATTTTTATAGTTTTATAGGCTTTTTTGTTTTTAGACCTAGTTTAAAATGTTGATATTGAATTTAAAATGTCTTTATTGTTTAGAATCAAGCTGCTTAAGGGGTAGCCTATATATTTAAATGCCTGCCTATTCACATATTGAAAGGGCTATGGAGTCCTTGGTTTATAGATGGTGATGCTAGATAAAATATCAGGCAGAGCTTTTTGCTGGTACCCCCTATGTGCACAATTTTATCCCTGCTGTTTTCCTTTAGAAAGATATAATACATTCAAAAGTACTTCTAATTAAGAAAATAACTTTGTGCCTATTTTTAATATGCTGCAATTATGGACTTGAAATGATTTAATTGCTCTTATACTTTTGATTTTTAATATTGGTAATTTTAAATGTGATATTTATGTTGTTGTGCAAAAATATTAGTGTTTTGGTCCAAAAACTAATATCAACAGATGGATGGAGTTTGGACTTTTCACTTGAGTTGATTGAATGGTTACTCCCTTAGCTATGTGGCAACTCTCATAAAATAAAGGAAGCCTTCAAAATGTGTGTATGATTGGTCAAAGGAAAAACGTTTTTTAATAAAATCTTGGAGAAAATAGATAATTTGATCTCAGATCCTTGATTTTATTTTCCTCTATATAAAAATCAAATTTGAAACCATTTTTGAATATACTAATGATACTTTAAGATCCTATGCTATGCTATCCTGTCCTATCCTATTCTCTATCCAATTCGATCCTATGCTATCCTAATCTATTCTATATTCTATATTAAATGTTTTAAGTGTCCCTTCTTTTTCTCCCTTTTGTAGAAACTGCCTTTAAATGATGATCTTTTTGAAGCAGATTCTGAAGCAGATAGCGATTGGCAAAGTGATACAAAGGGGGACCGATCACCAAAAAAGAAAAAGAAAAAATCTAAAGACAAAGAAGATAAAAGCCAAGATGAAATACAAAAGAAAAAAAATAAACTGGGCAAAGTTAAAGAAAAACCATTTCTAGAATGTGAAAATTCTTCTGACAGTCTGGCTTCAGATTCAAAACCAAAGAAAAGGACTTCAGAGTCAAAGGAAGAGATTAAAGATTCCAAAAAACAAAGGCGAGAGGATATAAAAGATAATAGTAAAAAAAAAGAAAGCAAAGATGGTAAGAAAAAAATGAAAGAGGAGAGCAAAGAAAATAAGCATATGCAAAAGGGGAAGCACAGTATTAATCATTTAGATGGTGAATCTAGCATGCAAGATGATTCTTTTTTTCAGGCTGCAGATTTTGAAAGTGAAGATTTTGACTCTGATAGCAGTGAGGAAAAACATAAGACACCTTCTGGCAAACGCTGGTTAGAAGAGGTTTCAGTTCACCAGCCTGATAGTACTTCAAGCACAGATGATAGTTCTGAAATAAGGGTTAAAAAGAAGAAAAAGAAACGCAAAAAATCTGCTGAGTTAGACGAAAATAGAAAAGTAGATAAAAGTTTGGAGAAGAAAAGCACCCAGAAAAAGCAAAAGGTTCCAGAGAAAACAAAAGCTGTTCCCGAGCTTGAAAATAAGAGGCCATTTATAGCTGCTCCAGCACAGAAGCCTTTGAAATTGTCGGTTGATGAACGAGGATGCAGGCCCAATGATATAGGAGGAGAGAGGAGCAACAGCACCAAATGGAAAAGCAAAGAGGCAAAGCCAGTCCAATCTCACGGTGGGAATGTGCTTCAAAAGGCAGTCATTCCCGAAAGCAAAGAAAAGAATATGAATTGGAGAAGCGATGAGGAGAAAGTAAAAGAGAAACCTTCTCAGTATTCTCTAGGGGAGAATCTTTTTGAAAAATTTATCATGGACATGGAATGCAGTAAAGGAGGGAGCATGGTTGTCAAGAAGAATATCTCCAAAATTGAGCTGAATGTTGAAGAAATCCCAAAGGAAAGAGGCATTTTACCTAAGGTAATCAGTATTGGATGACACAGAATTAGGATTTATTTACCAGACCTTGTTTTCTTTATTCCAAATCTTCATGTAATCATATTTACCAGCAACTTCGTTTTTTCCCTTTTCTAGGCATTTCCATTCATCTTTTTCCCCTACTTTTAGTATTTTTAGGAGTCAAAATAAATCATTTTGAGGCAGTTTGAATTGAAATAGCACCTAAATTTCTTATCCTATCTGTTCTGTGTATTCTGCCATATTATACTATTTCCACTCCCTAGATTATGTAAGTAATCTCAAAGCAATTTGATTAATGCAAGATAATCAGACTGCTGTGTAAGGCTTGGTTGAAATGATTCTGCTATTTTTACTCTGGTAAAGTGTTATCTAAGGGCTAATCTGCATTAACCTACTATTTTATCCTTCATGAATAAAAGGGTTCAGTTACCAGCATGTGTGATTTACCTGTGAGTAAGTTAACATTTTTTATGAAATCCACTGATTATATACTACTAGAATTCTCGTGTCTGTTTGTAAACATCAGTTGGGCGAAATTGGAAGGCATAGGGCAGCAATTACTGAACCAAGGTAACTTAAATGGGCTATTTTAATCATAATTGTTTCGACCCATGACCCCCATGGATATGAAATTTGGGAGAGTTATAGTGCTTCAATGCCACAGTCATGTGAACCTCATTTTCAACAGTCCCTGACAGCTGCTCAGAAGTTACTATGGAAACTGGTAGGAACTTAAAAGTGGATCGTGGTTGCTGAGGCTTCCTACCACTTCCCATTAGCAAAGTCTTTGCTTGTGGGGAGAAAATCAATGGGGAAGCTGGCAGGGAAGATTGCAAGTTGCTTGGGTAAGCCTACCTACCTGCACAGCCTCCCTCAGTTCTTGTTCACTCATGCCAGCCACTTGTGCACCCATTCTTTCCCTCCACCAACCAGTAGCAGCCATGTAGGGGGAGGGAGGGGAACAGAGAGGAAAAAGGAAGGAAATGAGGAAGCCGATTTGGAAGTTGCTCCAGCTCCCACTGTCTCTTTGGGGGGTTTTGTCCACCTGTGGTCATTCTGTTTAGATAAGGAAATATCTCTGAAACGATGACCCATTGGGTTACAGGTCGACTAGTTTGTTATAGAACTGAAAGTACTTTAGACAAAATCCAGTGAAATATGTATGTGTCCAAAGGTTTGGGAAATTTAATTTTCATTCCATTCCAAAAACAGAAAGCTGCTTTTGTAATAAAGGTATGTACTTAAATGCTGAAGAAAATACTGTTGCATACCTCTTACATATCTCCCCGCAATATTTTTTTTATGTTCTGGAGTTCACATTCATTTTAGTGTGATTTAAATTGCACTTATGTCCATTTATAGTTTTGCTGTGTAACTGGTTAACCATTAGTTTACTTTAGGCTACATGGAAATTAATGCCAATTCTTAATACTTTTGTAATAAATTGAACAGAAGAACAAGTTTATATATTTTAAGTTCTGTTAGCTTTTGTTGCCATCTACATGCAGAACATTTTTGTTTATGTTTATTTTTCACTTCTAGGAAAAGGAAACCAAAAAAAGTGAAATAAAAGAAAAACTCCAGAAGAAATTAGACTCTGAAAAGGAAGAAAAAAACAGAAAAGAGCAAAGGCAGTTTAAAAGTAAGGCTGAAACAATAAATTATAAAAAAAATTTTTGGGAATGCCAGTGTAATATTGTTTCAGTCTTTATGGTACAATAAGTACTATTTTGAAAACCTAATTATTTTTTTTTGTCATGTTTACCATTAGCCATATTTGGCACTAATGTTTGTTCTCATGGGTTGAATTCAAATGTAGGTGGATGCAGAGGAGCAAGTGAGAGCTCCTTCGTGTGGTATTACATCACAAATGCTTCACAGTGGTTCAGAAGACCATGTTGAATTGAAAAAGATTGTGTGAATGTTACTGATAGAAAAGCAGTAGGAATCGTTGCATGAATTTGACTTTTAAAGGCTGCCCACAAAAATATAGTATGATGCTCACACTAAACTGATGAATTTGTTTGTATATCTTGTGAAAAGATAAACATCTGTTCAGATAGAGATGAGTTACATCTTAATTTAATTGCTGGTAATATATAAAGGTTATTTTGGGTGTAAATCCACGTAGATAAATCTGCTTTCACCTCTCCTGTTATATGAATTTAAATCTTGATTTATGCAGTATATTCTTGTCTAATATTCTAAACTGCTTAAACTTAGTAATATTGTTGCATGGTATTTCAGTTCCAGTTCCTAGTATGCTGAAAAATTTATTATGATGTTAGCTTGATGAAAACATCTTTGCAAATAGTGTATTTTGGATGTTAAAGTTTTATAATTAAACCTACCCAGGCAGTGATTTGAAGAACTACTAAATCATCTGGAAATGGTTTAATATATTCTAAGGCACCGACTCGTATGCTGACATCAAAGCATCAGTAGAACACTTCAAATACTAGATCATATTTAAAAAGTTGCTTTGATTGATTTCCTGCATGAAATATGGGAACGTGCCTTTCAGATCTCCAGAAGCAAGGGTTTCATGAACAGAGGCATGTCACAGAAAAAAGTGTTCTCTGTTTGCCCTTTTCCTCCTAGTCTCACTAGGTGGTGGTGAATTTTAAGTATACCTCTTTGAGCTGATCACACTGGATGGCTTAGTTCTCGTTAAAGTAGGCAGACTGAAGGTGCTTAAAATGTGTGTGTGTGGGGGTATCCTTTAAATCAACAATACATATGGCAATTTATTTAATATCAACAAAATGATCCCACTTGATTAAAAAGTGAACTTTTAAACATGCTGTAACAAATGTTCCTATTAAAAAACTGTAAGGTGATGTTTTGCTAGGTTTTTTTCCAGTTCTAAGGAATCATTGAAGGCCTTTCAAGAACTTTAAATTCTCTTGACTCTGCAAGGCTTTTGTAGATGCATATTGTAAAGAAAGGTGATTCCCACTTTTACATAGAAATTGTATTTATTAACCTTAAAAGTAATCATTATATCCCACTCTTACTATATAGTCCACAAAATAATGGTGTTTTTTGTTCTAGGTTTGAAAGAGATCAAGAGTGCATTTGATGTATTTAGCATCTGTTCAGAAGAAAAAAATGAGTATTTGGATAGTCGAAAAAAAGAGGAGTCGGCGCATGAGTCTAGATCCACAGATGAATTTAGATTAAAAGATAAGCAAGTATGTAGCAGGACCAGCAGAGATGAGACGGATACTTGGGCATACATTGCAGCAGAGGGTGACCATGATATAACTGAGGACAGTTCTGGTAAGTTAACAATGTGCCACTGAGAATAAAAGTTCATTTAGGTGGCTGTATGTTATGATCCACAAATAGGTGAGGGTCCAGCATAACGGTCTTAAAATGACCTTTGAAGAATCCTTACTTATTTAATTCTTGGAAGCTCAGTATCCACTATCCATTGCATTAGGTATTGCTTGTAAGTCAAATGTTCCCTAGAACAGGTCCCCAACCCCCTGACCGCAGCCCAGTGCTGGGCCGCGGCCTTAGGAACCGGGCTGCAGAAGGGATGTGTGAGTATATGTGTGTGAGAAGCTGCATTTATGAAACTGGTACGCACACACAAAATCATCTTCTCTCCCCGCCTCCACCAGTCCACTGAGCTAGAGACTGTTGCCCTAGAGCTAGATTAAAATCTTCTATAGACCTTTATGTACATTTTGAATACTGTTGAGAAAAGTTTTCATTAGTACACAACAACAATGTATTGAAATTATTTTAGAATTTCTTACTGAATTATGTAACCTGATTAATGATAAATGCAATTTTCTGAGATTATGGAGGAAGGCATAAAGTATCTCAATCCTGAATCAGTAGTGCTAAAAATGCTATGATCAATAAATATAGTCATCCAAGTATATCCAAAAATAAATATGTCCATTAGGAAATACAGTATACATTGATTTATCACTAAATCTGAGACTAGCATGTTTGAGCGATATTTATTTCACAGAGGATTCAAATACTGTGAATTTTATAATTGAATTTACAGAGATAATAAGCGGATTGTGAATTCAAACTATTTCATCTATAAAACACTTATTTTGAGTTCAGAACAACATTTTTGAGTATGAGACAAGTGGCTTATGATCTGTTTCAATCATTTAGGATATATGTCAGATTCAAATTTTCAGAGGGTTTGAAATAGTTACTCTGCCCTCAAAATTCAAAGTGGTTCTTGTACACCAGTAGTGAGAAGGAAGGATGTCTGCAGACATAATTGTTTTGATGATGAGAAGATTTAACTTTTTTTTTCTTCTAAAAATCCAAACATGATAGATACCAGGCAACAGACCATGAGTTTAGGTATGGACATGCAGTTAGAATGGCTATCCCTAGAGGACTTTCAGAAACATCTGGATGGAGAAGATGAAGAGCACTTGACAAAAGACGTGATATCATCAGGTGAGTAACATGCAGAGATTGAACAGCTGCATATCTCCATTTCTTAAACATTAATTTCTGTTGAATGTTTCTTTTCTAGTTCAGCTGCGAGATGCTGTTAAAAATGGGAACTATACTATGGTAAAGATGGCACTTAATTCAAACGAAGAATATAATCTCGATCAGGAGGTATGTTTCATAGACTATATTATTTTTAATAATCATACAAAAGGAATTTAATCTTTTGAAGTATACTATTTAAGGATACTGGATCATAGATAATATGTTTCATCATATTTAGATTATGATTTCTAGAACACAAATCTATTTGTATTTACACAAATACAAATTTGTATTTGCATAGAGAAGGCTTTACTTCAGTATGACTGCTTCACAATTTATTACTTTAACAAATTTTAATATTGGTTGTGTTAATAAAAAATATTACTCATCTGAAAAATTATTCCAGTGTAATCAGCCAGTGTATTTTTATTTAAAAATACATTTTAGCATATCAGAAAAATTGACATATCAAAAATGACAAATATTATCGAAGCAAAAGTTTTCCTTTTCACTCTTAACACAGCACAAAATAACTCTTCTGAATTCAGGAATGTAGACAATATAGTTATTTTTCTACTTGTGTAATGCTTGTGAGTATGCTATACATAGTCAATTTACGTAATAGCAGAATACTGTAGTTAGAAGTTTTCTTCAGATTCGGCACAGTTAATTTGCTGTTACCTTTGTAGTAACCACATTGTACATCTGTTCTTCAATAATCAGTTACTTCTTTAGGAAGGTATTTTTATAGATAACCAACCATTATAAATCACTGTTGTAGGATTCGAGTGGAATGACTCTGGTGATGCTGGCTGCTGCAGGAGGTCACGACGACATTCTTCGACTTCTTATCCGGAAAGGAGCTAAAGTTAATTGCAGACAAAAGAATGGCACAACTGCATTGATTCATGCAGCTGAAAAGGTCTGTTTCCTGCCGCCTTTTTATGTTTATTCTTTCCTCTAAAATTATGTGAGTTGAACTTGGCTTTTGGGGAAGATCTGGCCCGTGGGGCCGCCCTGGAAACAGTGGATTGGCCCGCAGCGTCTCTGCCAGCGAAAACAGCTGGCAGAAGGTTGCAAGAGGTCGTCGCAGCCAAAAATGGAGCTAGGGAGCCTGTTTTCACCGGCAGAGCGCTCGTGCCACCATAGGCGCCCCCGACACAAATGATGTGGTGCCATGCCCACCCCAGCCCCCAGAGGTCAAACACAACCCTGATGCGACCCTTAATGAAATTGAGTTTGACACCCCTGACTTAGATTATTGGATCAACTCTACTGTTGATCTCTTTTTCTACTGCTTTTCCATAGTAAGCCAAACTCATAGGTGTTCTCAAGATTACCTTGCTTTAAGACACAATACTATTTAAAGAGTCATACAAATATGTAGTATGTTTCTCATATATTTCTGTGAGCAGAAATTCTTGAAATGAGTGGCATAAATCTGCTTTGAAGGAAGTGAAAGTAATTTGTATGTGTAGCGTATACTGATCTGGTAGTCTTGTATGTGTTGTTGCTTGGCAGCACATTCCGTGATAGTTTTACTATTATGTATACTTTCTGCAATATTTACCTTTTTAACAGAATTAACAGAATTGGAAGGGACCTTGGACATCTTCTAGTCCAACCCCCTGCTCAAGCAGCAGATCTTATACCATTTCAGAGAAGTGGTTGTCCAATCTCTTCTTAAAAATCTCCAGTGATGGAGCACCCAACTAAGGCAAACCATTCCACTGATTAATTGCTCTAACTTTTCTTAAATTTGACCACTTTATCAAGGAAGTAGTACCATGCTACCTTATACTAAATCATGACATTAAGAAGTGTGATATATAGATAAATAATCATACCTTTTGGTATTGTGCAGCCCCCTCTCCATTTTCAGACATTTTTTACAAGTCCAAGTAGACTTGAATAAGAAGCTTGAGATTAAATCTGGGATCTTCTACATGCAACATCAAGATTCATTAAGTGACTCTGTTCTTTTCATCTTGAAATCATTAACCAACATTGTATAGAAAATAGAAGTGGATTTACCTATCAGAGTAGCGAGATAGTTACTTGATCTTTTTCAGCCAACATTTACTTTAGCACAGTTGATCAGTATTTTTTTTACCAGCTAACAATACAATTTTGTATTATTTGAAGTACATGCTGCACAAATCATGCTTATTCCTAGAATTGCCGATTTAATATTTGCACATTTATTATTTTAAGGAAAAATATTTTTTAAATAAATGAATGTTAGAACCTAATTATTTGTAGTATAAGTAGTCCTTGATTAATGACCGATAATTTAACAACAGTTCAGTTACAGTGACCTCAGAAAAAGAGATTTATGATCTGTTACAGCCATTGAATCACGCTTGCAGTAACATGATCACAATTTGTGATGTTTGGTAACCAGCTCACATTTACAACCCACGATAATGTGATCATATTTTTCGATCAGCCAGTTTCAAACAAGAAACATAAATTGGGGAAGCTAGATTCACTTAAGAACAATGTGATTTGCATAACGGCTATGGTGATTCGTCACAATAAAAATGGTCATAAAATTGGGTCCACTTGACTTGCTTAGCAATCCACATTCTGGTCCCAATTGTGGTCCTAAGTTGATGCATTGCTGTACTTTTGGTGATATGCAATCGAGATCAGTGGTCCCCAACCTTTGCAGCTTGGCGCTGCTTGGAGGGGAGAAAGAAAAGAACTAGGATGCACAAGTGGCGGGCTGGTAGGCACATGCGTGCATGCAGTATGTTCTCTTAGGTTCAAAATATTCATGTGTGAATCATTTTGTTTTTGTAGAACAATCTAACTACTGCAGCCCTTCTCTTGGAAGCTGGTGCACATGTGAATGTGCAGCAAAAGAATGGTGAAACTGCATTAATGAAGGTATTTGTTGTTAACTTGTGTAAACTTGAAGAACAATGGTAAATCTGGATGTATTTTCATCTAGACAAGTTATTTTCTTTAATAATTCTAATACATTAGTCACAAATTTAATTTAGTCATGAATTAAATAAAATTTACATGCTAATTCATAAGTACAAGAAATGTTCATATTTGGGAATAAAACAAATATGATAATGAACTATAATGTTATGAAAACATGTGTTGAAGATAAGTCAACATTTATTGCTAGATTATGGACTTGCATGTTGCACTGAGTTAATCTTTGTTAACTTAAGCTCAGACCTGAATGAATTGATCCTGTATGATCTCATCGTATGGACAGATGAATGTGGGAGAAGATGGTCCCTTAGTTAACCTGGTCTGGAAATGTGTAGGGCCTTTAAAGGAGACAACCAACATATTGTAGCACACCCAGAAGTCAACTGGCAACCAGTGCAGCTCCTAGAGTGAAGGGTTTGCCCAAGTATATCAGGATGTATCCATTTCTGCCTAAGCCACTGCATTTTATATTAATGTAGCTGCTGAATTATTTCCAGGCCCAGCACTACACAGAACCCAATAAATCTATGAAATCCAGTGCTACTAGCATCTACCCCAAAATATGCATGTGCTTTAACTGCCTTTTCATAATATCTCTTGGTAAACTCTCACATGTAGGCTTGTAAGAGAGGAAATTACGATATCGTCCGTCTTATGATTGAAAATGGAGCTGATTGCAATATTTCATCAAAGCATCAGAGCAATGCTCTTCACTTTGCAAAACAGTGTAATAATTTATCGGTGTCTGAACTCCTCAGGAGCCACCTGGCTATGTAAGTCCTTGCACTATAGGTGGTTCAATTTCCTTACTGAATCGGGAAACATTGATGTCAGATTTTTTTATTGGAAGATTGTATTTCTTAAAGTTATTTTAATATAATGCTTAGTTAGATGATTCCTTTCATGCTTATTTTCCTGATTGTTAGCTTTTAGGAGGATATTGTCTTTATTAATAGTTTCAGTCTGTGAGGGATTTTTAGGCCTTTTCAAGTTTGAAGGATTTTTAACATTGTTTTATGCAAGCCAAAACTTGGATTACATTTCAAATCCAGAAAATCATAAAGTTATTTTTTTAACATACTGTATTTTTCGGACTATAAGACGCTCCGAAGTATAAGACTTTTGGGCAGGAAAACAAGAAAAAAAAATCTGCCTCTGCCTCTCACCAATTTGCCTCCTTGCAGCAAACAGCCTGGTCAGCTTCAGCACAGCCTGATTAGTACAAGCAGCTGATTGTTGGTTGGATCTGCCTCCCGATGATCAACTGTTTCAGGCTGCAGGGATCGCCATCGCCTATTGCTGCTTCCGCGCGCCCCATTTTCGGCCTCCGCATCCCATTTTCAGCCTCTGCGTGCCCCATTTTTGGCCCGTTCCGATCCCAGCTGCCTGGAACGGGCCCAAAATGGGGCACGCGGTAGAAAGAAATAGGCTGGAAAGTAA
>JANHFL010009448.1:6854-22594 GCA_032468155.1 Oxyrhabdium leporinum | reverse complement strand
GGAGGAGGAGGAGGAGGAGGAGGAGGAGGAGGAGGAGGAGGAGGAGGAGGAGGAGGAGTTTGCAGACTGAAATAATTGCAAGATAATTTTTATGAGATGTTTTAAACACCCATAAAGGAATAGAATAGAGGGCATATTAATACTTAATGTGAATTAAGAGAAGATAACTTGTTTCCCAATAAGATAGAACTGGAGTGTTTAGGGTACTTGTTTGCAGAATGTTCTACTTCTCCATTGGTAGAAAATTTTCTGTCCTTTTTCTCCTACTCTTTTATAATTCTGTGAGTCTTCTGCCAAAATCCAAGTAAGCCTGGATAAAGTCTCTGTGTATTATACTTTGAGGAAAGAATGTGTCCCATATTTCATCAAATTGGTCATTTAAGCTCTTTTCATTCCAGCTTACTTTCTGATTTAACCATAGAAAGTCACCGTTTTAAGGCGGCCCAACTATAATCTTGCTGGAGGTGAAAAAATCACAGTGGAAGTTACTGTATTATAAAAGTTAGTTTTTAAGTGTGATCTGAAATTGATGCAGTTATCTATGTCTGGGCAGTTCTATAAAAGAAGTTCAGTTACCAATTTTTAAGTTCCCTTATCAGTTGACCAATTATAAATCTTATGCAAGTTTAGTTTATAGGAAAATCCTCTAGTTTATATATATAAAAAATTTAATTCCATTGATTATCAATAGGAGATAGAACTTCAGACCAGTCACAGCAATCAATCTCTTCACTCCCTAAAACATTGGGTGCATGTGTTTTGAACCCAGATTTTAAATATGAGCCTTTTCTTCTGCCTTTTCAAATGAATAGATTTTCTCAAAATTAAAGGTTGACATCTGTCATATGTTCACACAACAATTCATTCTGCTTTTAATGGGTGGACAGATTAGAATTTTATTTCATCTTTTTTTTCTTCATATAAACTCAAGGTGGCAAATATACCTAATATTCTTTCCTTCTCCTATTTTCCCCACCATAACAACCCTGTAAGGTGAGTTGGGTTGAGAGCCTGTGACTGGTAACCAAAGTTACCCAGACCAGAGCTTTCATGTCTAAAGCAGGACCAGAACTCAAGTTCTCCTTGTTTGTAGGCCAACATCTTAACCACTACTCCAAATTGGCTCTCTAGTTCCCATCTTGACAGCTTCAGCCCTTTTATGACACTTTATGCTTTGCAAATATTATTGTGCATAAAATAGCAACTGCTACCCAGATTTAGTCCCAGATTAGTTTTCTTTTTCCAATAATTGATATTAACATGATAGAAATGGTTTGGTGTAAGAAACTGAGCATATGAATATTGGAGCAATGAAAGATAACTTTGTGTATGGGCTGATAGTGTCTGAATATATTATAGTCAGATTATGTTGGATAATTCAGTGAAAACAACCTAATGTGGCAACTTGAATAAAGGAAAAATTCATTTGAGGGATGCTTAGAAAAGATTGACAATGAAACAACAAATGTTATAATTTTTTTATCCTACAATTACAATATTACATAACATTCTGATTGTTATATCAAAATTATAGAGAACTTGAAAGAATATAGGAAAAAAAGCACTTATTAAAATGACAGGGTCACAAATGCTTCATAAAAGAAATACTCAAAATTTCATACTTTTTTATTTAGAAAAAGAGACAGAATTAAAGTGAAGATAATATTGGAACAGAAAATTATGGATGGACAGAAAAAGTAGTAGCGAATATTTCTTGTTTCCGTGATACTCTTACTGGGATTACCTAATGAATCTGAACTGTGAAAGGTTTAAGAAAGAGGAATTGAGAATTTCTTTATAACACACAAAATTCAACTACGGAGCTAGCTATTCACAGCATGCATTGTTATCTTTGAAAAAATGAATTCATAGAAGATACAATTGTTATGATGCTTGTCAACTATTTCCAGGCATGAGAGCACAATGCCCTGAAATACTGTCACTGAAGAAGAAGAGCAAGAAATGTCTAGGATTCCATCATTAAACACCACCTGCTGGCCTCCATGGATCTGGCTAATTATTATAAGAAACAGGATGCTGTTTATTTATATGGGACTTTGTTCTATTCTGGCAGGGTTTCAAGCATCCTTATAGTTTCCTGCAAGGATTCTTTCAGGTGTGGTTACTCTTCTGTCTCATTGAAAGAACTGGGGATGGGGAGGCAGAGAAACAAGCTTGATAATATCAATTTGTATTTTTCCTGCATGTAGAGGATGTAGTCCCCCATATCCATCTTTTTTTTACTGGAATACATGAAAGTTCAGTACCTGAAAGCATGCTGTCTGATGCACTCAAAAAATGTCAGGTTTAATAAACTTTTCCAAAGTCTTTCAATAATCTAGTTTGGTGTAGTGCTGTTCTAGAAAGCAGGAGACTGTGAATTCTAGGCTACTCTTGGGGATGAAACCCTGATGGGTGACTTTGGGCCAGTCGCTCTCAGTCCAACTCATTTTACACAGGATGGTTAGTGTTAAGAAAATAGATGGGATAAAAATCTAATGATCACATTTCTTAGCACCTGTTGAGGTTGGCTTTCAGTTGCCTGATGATTTGAGCAGGTGCTGCTGTCCCATTTTCTCCATTGAAGTGTGAAATACAATATATAATGCATTCCATGTATATAAACCTTGCATACAACATATATAGACAAGTAAAATTAAAAAATAACATGACTTTTTGCTTTCTTTGAAGTAAATTATTTCCCATGGTCAAGATAAGGAGTACAATTTCAGAAGCTTGCCAATTTATTCTAAGATATGAGGTAACAAATCCCATAAGTGACTCTCTTTTCCCCTGCATCATTGTATGTAATTAAACACTAATAAATTAGCTAACAATTTGCTATTTCATGACAGTGAATGTCTGCTGCTGGAAGCTAATGCTTAAAGACAGGAGTTATTTGCCTAATGATAAGTTTGTGTCAGGCACAAGCAAGGAGAACATCTCCAAGAATGATCAAAGAGGTTTCTTTATTGATGAACGCTAGTGTACAGGAATCTCATCAGAATATTTGCCTTCCCTTGGAAAAGGATAGATATACTCCTAATGCATGAACTCCAAAAGTTTCCTTTCCCCTCACATAGTCTAAGCTGAAATGTCTTTTAACTCTTCCTGTTAGGACCGCCTCCCCTTGAGCTGTGATTCCTACACAGGTTGTCTGTAAAAAAGGAACAAATGTTGATCAGGTGGCTTCCATGGGAAATGGTCAACTGAAGACAGTTCTGCATACAAGCTGAAACAGATCAGCTCCCTTTGATGTTCTCCTGAAAAAAGAGAATGATGAGAGATTGCCCAAATTGTTTAACTTTGTGATCATTCCTTTACCTCAGAATGAGAACAGAAGACAGCACTCTCAGGTGGAGAAGGTTAAGGAGGAGGTGGAAAATCACCATCTTGCTCCAGCTGCATATTGGAGCCCTTCAGGGACACTAAAATTGTGCAATTCTCTTGCTTACTATTTTGGGAAATTGCCTATTAATGGATTTAAAGAAGTTAGACACCTTTAGAATGACAAGTTTGGAAATACTGGCTGAGTGAACACTCTTAATCCTCACTATAAGAATATGAATAATTACTTTTATAATTTCTAAAACCTTAAAATAAACAGCAAAATGTAAAATAATATTTTGACAACAGAATATTCTGAGGCTTGAAAAATGTTGACTTTGAATATTAAGATTTTGAAACTATTTTTCAAAAAAAAAGGATGCCTGTGGTAAAGAAAAATTGTTTTTGAGATGGGAGATATAAGGCAAGCAATTTATAATGGCATTTAGAGACATCTTTGAAAAATTGCATAGAGATCAGCATCAAGAAACGGGAGCTATGTTGCACCTTTGAGTGAACAGCCTGTTATGAAATGAAGATATCACAGAACAAGATAATGTATCCAGCAAAATTTACTTGCGGAGTAAATGAACATTTTGAATGTTCAAATCTGTCACAAGATACGCCGGATAAGATTTTAAAAACCAAGAAGGAAATAAAAATGAGAATCCCAGAAAATAACTTAAATAATTTCCCTTTGTTAGATTTACAAAAGCGACCATTTAAGACACCAAAGAAATTTGTAAAATGGTTCTTAACCTTCCAAATGGATCATGGAGAAAGACTGTTTTATATGAAAGAAAAATTACAAAGTTGGTTTATTCAATCAGGGATAAAATGGGATACGTTATCATTCTGGGTGATTCTTTTTGGATTTTTTTTATATTGATTGCTCGATGAGGGGTTTTTTTTAAGAATAATTTTTTTCTTTTTGCTTTTTTCATCTCTATTGGGATATCAGGATTATTTCATATTTGTGAAATATGAATGTGCCCTTAGAGTGGAGATATGGAATATGTATTTGAAAATAAGATGTTATTTATGTGTATTGGGACCTTGTGTATTGTAAAGGGAAATGATCTTTTGCTATGTTAAACTTTAGGTTTATTTACTTTGTTTATATTAGGATATTGGGGCCATTGAATAACTTTCAAAGGAGATTTTGTTAGTAGTTAAGAGGTGGGATATGGAGTGTTGAGTTTTATATAATAGTTGATATTTGTCACAAAGAAGATGGGGAGGTCTTTTTAATATATTTTTGTGATTCATTTTTCTATCTGTTTCCATTCATGCCTCTAATAAAATTATTTTTTTAAAAAGGACAAAAATGTACATCAGCCACGTTGTGGGTTTTTTAATTACTTGGATATGAAATAAGATGTGAGTGAATTCCACAGCCACAAGCTATCTTGGATGAAGGAGATGAATCCTGTTCTTTCTTAACTCTTAAATATACTGTAGGCCTTGTCCATTTCTTCCAAACTTTGACAATTTATAGTTTTATAGCTGAGGGGGGATTTTAAAAGGTGCACTAATGGCATGTAAGAAAGGGAAGCTGGGAACTGATCGTTAATTTTCTTTCATGTATGTGCCCCTCAACTATTCACCTACTCCTTTATTCATAAATTGAGAAAAGGCCTAATTTTTTTTAAATAGTATGTCTTTGAGAATATGTAACATATTTGTATTAAGTGGCTATATCTGCTGAAGAAGGATCACTTGTAGCTCTTTATCAGTGAAAACTTATGTTTGTATAAAATTACGAATGAAGGCAAATATATGTGTCCCAGGATAATGTTGCACACATTCCAGTAGAGAAAAGTTCCCTGAGGATGGGCTCTAGCACAAGTCTGAAAGATTGGAAGATTAAACCTCTGGTCCCGGTGACTGACCCAGATTGAATCCTTGTATAAAATTGCCATCAGAAGATCATTTATTATCATGCAATGGATCATAATATTGTTATATTTTTAAATAAATGAAATTCTGTCACTGCTGTCTCTTGTCTATTACCCTTCAACCTTCTATTCCAAAGAAGCGTGTTAGTTCATAGGGAAATTCCTAAAATTCATTTACCAAATAATAATGCACCAACTTCAATACAGAAGCTAGGAAGTCCTGAACTGAACCTAGGAAATGTTAATTATGTGTTCCACACTTGCCTTAGTGTTTTACACAGATAATGGTGGGAATGCCAGTTTTTCCACTGCGGACAATATGCATTTTCTTGTTTTGAAACACCTATTGGTCCTTTCAGATTATGCTTGTCCTGCTTGCTCATTCCCCCACTTTCTGTTTTCTAAAAGGAACAGCTTTTGACTGTAAGTATTGTACTTTTTCTACTGCTTTTCTCATGAATAATATATTATAACATGTAATTTATTGTACTAATACTGCTTGCCAGCATAGTATCCTTTAAGTTATTGCAACTGATGAAACATGGAACGTAGGGTAGCCTGATTATGAATATACAAATAAATGTACTCAGTATTCCTTAACTTTCCATTTCATTAATTAGAAATAAATTGTTTTCCCTAGCACACAGGATGCAACAAGCTGTAATTATGCCCCATCACTTCTAAGCAGTATGTCAGTGTTTCTTTGTTTGATTCTTTGTTTTTATGGACCTGCGAATTAACTCCCTTTTCATTAGTTAGGAAAGGCAAATTAAATAAGGTCCATGGCATTCAGCATTTTCAAAGCAAACTCAGTGGGGTAGAGAATGAGATTTGTGTGAACCATTTAAAGATGGTAGGAGAAGTAAAGACTTAAGAGGTTTGAATGAGAATGGAACTTATCATTTAGAAGATAACATAAAAATAGCTGAATGGTTGTCTGACTTTATCTAAAGCAAATAATAGTTTAGATTCTTAACTGATATGGAGCATGGTTTAATGTATCTTTTTAAAGTTTCTTTAATGAAGAAAGTTATTGACACAATCAAATATCAGTGTGTTCAATATTGAACATTCTCTAGTCATTTGCAATCAGATTCATTTTGATTGCAATCAAAATAAAATGATTAAGTTAAATTAAACCAAGTTAACTAAATAGCTTATGATAACAAAGGTAATCAACAACAATTTTCAGAATTGTTATGGTATAGCTGAATGCAAATGTTATATAACTGTTCTTTGTCTATTGATTCCAGAGGACTAAGGGAATAAAGAAGGAAGATAATTCACATGTCAGCAGTATGTTCTAGAAAGAGTTATAGCATAGTACATTCTTGATAGTACATAACATCCGTATATCACATATTTCATGTGTATGTGTGTGTGTACACACACACACACACATACACATACACATATTCAGACCTGGAAAACTAAAGCTAAAACACAAGTAGTCATTAACTACTTTAATTGAGTAAACACTGCCTGCAGTAAGCACCACTATTGTGTTAAGGTTATAATTGTGAGAACAGTAGCCTGAAACTAGGAAATACCTTGAACATATCTCTGACCAACAATCTAGTGTTAATTGCAGCAAGAGTTAGGAATTAATACTGAGATAACTATCTGCTAAACTAAATTCATATATAATTCATATTCATTCACAGTTTTAAATTGTGGTCCATCCTTTTTCAATATTCATTCTTTTCAGCTGACTGTTTTATATCAATTGACATGAACAAATAGCAGAATTTTGTTTAGTAAGCATTGAGAAAATAATGCATTTGCTATTTATGCATTCTAAGTGTGAATGTGATTCATGTTCCAATCACTATACATGCTTTGCTCATAGAAGAGCAAATGTATTAATTCCTGCACACAATGAAGCAGAATAGGTCATGAGTCCTATAGTAAAATGTGTTATGTCACCATTATAGCTCCCAGCATCTTCCATCATTAGTTATACACAGAGTACTAAATGTCACTCAGCAACATACTGAAACCCACAGGTTCCATGTTTCTGCCACAAATAATCCATATTTGCTAAAGTAGATCTGTCATTGCTAACTAAACAGCTAAAAATCAATGCATGTTGGTTTGTATAGCAGCACATGCTAGATTTTATTATTTTATTTGTTTATTTTTATATATTTTATTTTCTCCAGCATATTGGACTATCGCTCCCATCAGTTTACATAGTTAAATAAGTTAACATTATCTGCACAGGAACTAAACAATAAAAGCAGAACAGCAGCACTTGTTACAATTCTATCTCACTAGCCTTGGGAATTAAAATAACAGGCAGCCTTGAAGAGACAGTCATTGTAGTGTGAAATGCATAAAGCCAACCCTTGATAAAAGAGTGCTTTTTTCCAGCAACTATGAACAGGAATAAACAGACTCCTACAACTCTTCAAAGTAATCCCATGACAAGGTGGCACAGTTTCCTGAATGAGGATAAAACCAGTCAGCATCCCTCATGGAAGGATGACCTTTAAAAGTTCAGTGTGAAGGGCAACAGACGAAAATGGCTTCTGACTCCAAAGCACGGATGAAGTATTTCTCAGAGTTTAGTTGCCAGCAACTATTCTGTTACCAGAATGTGGTAAGCAACTGCAGCTTCCTGAGTTTAGCAGCTCCAGGAAAGGCAGTTTCTGGAAACCTAAGGTGGTATGAAAGCCATCTTATTTTCATAGGCTATGCCATCATTCTTTTCATGTCTGCCTTTCCAGTTTAACAAAGGCAGTGCTAAATTTCTAAAGTAAAATACAATAACACAATGCCCAAAGCAGCTTGATATTAAG
Organism: Oxyrhabdium leporinum; assembly: GCA_032468155.1. Lineage (NCBI taxonomy): Eukaryota > Metazoa > Chordata > Lepidosauria > Squamata > Cyclocoridae > Oxyrhabdium > Oxyrhabdium leporinum. The sequence continues at coordinate 14,568 of JANHFL010009448.1, read as the reverse complement.
GTGGTCATCTAAAAAAAAAGCTCTTTCCTCACAGGTCCATTGTTAAACCAGCTTTGCAGTACAGAAATGAGCCTGGCAGAATTATCCTCTCTTCTCTTATGGTGCAACTGTTTTATTTTCTCTTTTCACAATTCAAAGGAATCCATAGCCTGCTATGTCATGTTAGCTGCTAAACATGATTTGCAAGTCAGTATCAAGGCTTCACTTGGAGGACAAGGGCAAATTATTGTGACGTTTGCATCAAGAAAAATTCTTACGTTTGTGGGAAGAGAAAATATAAGATAAGATAAGATAAGATAAGATATAAGAACATGGCTAAGCAGAAATAAGGGGAAGTGTGAATTCCACATTTTGCTAAATAAATTTTAAAAATCCTTCATTACTGGTCTCTTTTTCTTGCAGTCCTGAGCATTAGCAGTAGGCCATCACCCTCTCCACCTCCAAAACTTCTCCATTCGACTTGAGCATGTCTTGTTGATGCATGGAACCATTTGTACCAAAGTTGCTACTCCATCTTTTTTTCTTTCCCAAGACCAAAACTTAGATATTGCCAAAGATATAAGGATAACTCTGCCATCTCCATTTACTAGAATTCCACAGGTCCAAAGGTACCAGTACAAGTTTATTTTATTTAAGTATTTCTGAACTTTATTATTTGTACAAATAATTAAGGGCAGCAACATACTATTCCTCCATCACCTCCTCTTTTCCCCATAACAATCTCCCTGTGAGGTGGGTTGAGCTCAGAGTAAATGACTGGCCCAAAGTCACCCAGCTGGCTTTCATGCCTAAGGTGGCAGTGGAACTCAATATAAATTCTCCATTGTTTCTAGGCAATGCCCAATTGCAAGAATTGTGTGATATTACAAATAAGAGAAAGCATCTCTACAGGTTCCTTGGTACGCTCTGCACCAAGAGGCAAAGTACTGTATGTTACATCTTCTCCTTCCTTTCAATTTGTATCCTTAACCATAGATGAGTTATTTTAACTTCATATCAAACCATAATAATTGTTGATAATTTCTAGTTGAGTCCTAGAAAGTAAACTTTCCAGATGTTTAAATCTGTCTTGCTCCGGAATACATTACATGAAATCCTTGATTTTTTTGTGAAGTGGTAGGGAGGAAGGAGGCCATTTTTTCATAGGAAGGAGTTTACAGGTGGCTATTTACAAAACTGTCCCCTGATTTCTGCAGCTGGTGAACCAGCCATTATAAGTATTACAGTGCTTTGCATGTGCAGAAAAGTGAAGCAATTTATATACTTTTCTATTCTATACACTTTAGCTTATATTTCTTTAGCAAAATATTAATGTGGTTAGAATAGTAGATTTCAAGAGACACCTTACCAGGATCGTATCATTGAAAGCATTTGCTCTAGTCCATTTGTACACATTTCACAATAGTTATATCTTTCTAGTGGTTGAAACAGCAAAGTGCTTTAACTTTCTGGAATGGGTAAGAAAATATATGCAGATTTTCTTCCATTTTGATATTTATTTTACAATTGAATCTTATAACAGCTAAATTATGTGCATGTTTGAAAAGTCAACTTCAAGCATTAAATTTTTAATACCGTATTGATTTTTATATTGCCAGGAACCAGTAAGAGTAAATAATATCTTACCTAAGGTTTGTCTAATGAAATGTAAGCTACCCTTTTTAGAGCATTTTACCTATTGAAATATAATACAGTGTGATGTCACTTGTTAGGCAAGTAATTGGATAGGGAACTAGCCATTTGGGAATGTAAGGTTAAAAGTAGAATTTAAAACAACACAAGGCTTTTATTTTGTTTTTGTTTTTTCATCATGAAGATGGATTGGAAGGTTTGTCAAGCAATAAGGAAGTTGAAGTTATCTCCTTGTTGAAGAAGGTGACTCAGGAAAGGAGCTTTCAGATTAAGAGTAAAGATTCAACTGAAGACTGAATTAGAGAGAGTAAGGAAAACCTTTGATTTAAAGAAAACAGCTCATTGGTAAGGTTAGGGGGGGCATCCAAAGAAACAGATGGAACTACTTTGGTGAAATGATGGGACACAAATTTCTAAGCATATGTATTTAAGCAGTTGTTTTGCTTTTTTAAAGTTTATATAGGACCAAGGACCTCTCATAATTCTATATAAATTTTGGTTTGAACTTGGTTGTTTTATATAGAATTATCTTAAATAGAATAATCTGTTGTATATAGAATTATTTTTAAATACTAAGAACAGATTCCCAAAATAGCTAGGAAACATCCTAGTTGCCTTCTTAAAATGTTCCATCTATTTCTCTTAAAAATATTAATCCTAGAGGAAATTGCTCTGACAATTTATTTCCAGAAATATTTTCATTTTTAATTAAAATGGGGTTACCAGTCTGGGGCTGCAAAATTCTAAATGATGATAAATTGGCATAAGTTTTCTGGATCATTTCTGTATTTTTATCTATCTGGATTTTCCCAAGCCCAAAATGTTAATTTCATTTAAAATTCATTGGCTTAATTTAGTTGTCTAAAGTTATTTCTTATTTAAAGTTCATTGCCTTTTTTCATTGAACCCATGCTCACAAAAGTAAGAAAGGGACTTTGGTAGCATTTAATTTCTAGGTAAGTCATTAAATGTCATGCTGATGTTTTAGTAATTATTTATTGTTGTGATGTAGTTTTAACATGAGTTTTGGTTTCTTATATGATTTTGGGGAATGGCAATGACTTTTGGTCAGATTTTGGCATATCTGGGGATTCCTCTTGGAGGTGTGCCTGACTTCAAACTTAGCCTCTATTAAAAAAAACTTAGCACTATTAAAAAAAAGCAAATATGAAATTAAAGCAACATTTAAAAGAATCGAAACTAAGCATCACTTTAAAACAAAGCTCAGTTAAATAAGCAACACTAAGCAGAGCGAAAGAATGAGAAATAGTGGGAAAAATATAGGCAGGAGATCAGAAAAAAAGCAAAAGAATCTAACCAGGTTCAAAGATTTGCCCTCCATCACACATCATGGCTTTGAACAGTCAAGACTTTCACAGAAAGCTTTTTGTAGGAGAAAGGAAAAAATAGACTAGGTTATTAACCTTAGATGTGCACAAGGAATTTCTCTGTGTTGCAAAATATAAAAAGGTCATAAGATTATTTTATACACTGGGAGGAGATAGCTATTTCATATGTAAGACAGAAACAACAGAAGTTTTGAATCAGGTGACATAAAGAACCTTGATTTGGGATTTGAAATCATTAATTACAGCTTAGGTTGCTGCCTCTTTCATGGAGCCCAAGTGTAGGAACAGTAAACTTTGATATCTGAAGTCTGAGCATTGCTGAGGCATAATTTAAGCTTGTTCATTTGTAGTTGTACACAAATATTGCAAAATTCTTTTCAATGTCTACTAATATGCACCATAAGGAAATATCATGTACATACAACAAACAAATATACACAATATATCTTGGGAACAAATGTAGCACTGTTTGCTGCATTTGCACAATAGACCTAACCTGATTACTCAACTCATCTGCTGGATTTACACAGTATTTTTAAATCATAAATTATCTAAATGGACTGAATTTGCACCTGGAAAATTACAAAAACCTAACCACGGTTAATGCTAACCAAACCTAGCATGTTGTACAAATACAGGTAGTGATTTTTTGTCTGACCTGGTTAAATGCTGTATGAATAAGATGCTCAGTTTAGAGTTTAAAGTATCAATCATCAAACATGCAAATGAAAATGAAGTACCTTTTTAGGTGAGTGCACAATTTGAACTATATTCCCTGAAATTGTACGTGTTTATCATCTCATGGAATTGAAATATGTGGAATCTCCTTATTTTCAGTTCAACAATATTCTCATGGAAGGTTCATTTTGGGAAAATTAAATTATGACAACTCCTTTCTCCATTTTTACCCATATAAACTGTTTTCATTTACGTTCTATATTCTCTCCACTGTCCTCCCCTCCCCTTATCTCTTTGAATTTCAGCAGTGTGTTTGCGCGAAAAGAAGCTCTAGTTCTCTGATTGTATTCTGGCCAGTGAGTGGGATGCCTTAATCTGCTTGAGCAGTTTATAGCAATGGGCTTTATATGTATTGCACACCCACATGATGCTATTTTGGAGAAAACCTGCCTTGTATATTGTCAAAAACCTGATATTTGTGGAAGCAGACAGAATTTAGCCTCAAATGGACGTTCAAGAACTCAGAACTGAATATTATAAATATGGAGCGTTATTCCTGATGACAATTCACAGATTCATTTCTACATTTTCTCAGTATTTCTCTGTAATATCTTTTGATAAGAATTCTTTCATCTGCAAGAATGCATTGTGTCAATAAACTTAGTCTTTAATCCAAGATTGCATTTTCCATGCAAGGATTCTGACTTAGAACATTTGAATGGGCAGTAAAGGATGGATGGGTCTGTTCATAAGCAAATCGCAGCTTTTGCTTATATTACCTTATTACTTCTGATGAGGGAGCATGATCTTTTTTTAGAAATTAAATTGGTATCGTGTCCACTTATAAATGAAAGGATCTATTAGAATTCAACAGCATTTACTTCTGAATAAATATTCCTATATGTGTAAGATATCATTATCTTATCCTATGAACTTACCCAATTCTCTTTCTTCCACCTATTTTCCCCACAGTAGCAAATATGTGAAGTGGGTTGGACTGAGAGAGAATGACTTGGCCAAAGTCACCCAGTGACTTTGTTTGAGGGAGGTCTAGAATTCAGAGTCTCCTGGTTTCTAGACTAGCTTCTTACCCACTACACCTAACTGGTTTTTTAAGATAGCTTCCTTTGGATTAATCTTGATATCTGGTATTTTCATGGACATATTCACCAGTTTTCTTGGCAACAACATGGAAGTGGTTTGCCATTATGTTTTAGGGGGCAGTCACGTAAATTTAATAATTTCCTAAATTCTTATAAGGTCTCTATTGAAATATTAACCAAGTTCAGCCCTCTTTATCTTCAAAACTCAGATAAGATTGGTTGACTGTTACTACTTGGAGGTGGATAGGTAGGCAAATTACTATTCTGGACTGATTAACTATTCATCTCATTACATGCCTTTCACTGGTTCTAATGTGGCAACATGGCTGAACTTCAGCCATTCCTTATGGCATGGTCTTGTCTCACTAATGAGCCATTTTGGAGCAAAAATAAATCCTCATGGGAAGATGCTGGGACATGTGGCCAACCTTTCTATTCTTTCAGTCTTAGTTCCACCAGTCTATGGGGAGGAGCCAGTAGCTTTCCTTGGCGTAGGAAAAGGACTGCAGTACTTTAAAAAAAAAAGATTCAGCATGGTGAGATGATTGGATTATTGCAGCAATTGGGCCAGATCCAGCTGAAAAAAGTAATCCATTGAAAAGTACTGATGCTCTGATCATAATCTAACCAGATTTCAAATAACAAATTCTGTATGACACATTTCTGCTTCAACTGGAGATACAATAGGCAAAGCTAGAATGTCCATTGTAGCAGTCATTTGTATGTTTGTGTTTTATTTTTTAAAAAAAATAAAGCAATATTTTTCCCCTTATTTTCTATGAGCCTTTTTCTTGTCTGTTTTTTTGTCTTGAGCCTTTAGAGCACATAATGTGCTATTTCTTCTCCTTTCTCCCAGTCATATCTTTATCTTTGCAAAAATGAATCTATACAAAGAGCACCATGGGAAACAATATTGTGTTCTGTGCCTCTCATGTATCAGACAGTGTGCAAAGGATTTCTTCTATTCTGATATGCTTTGTGACACCAGTTTCACGATAGCAGAAATATATATATATATATCCTGGATTCCAAAAGCTTTAAATGCATATATTGATTAGTTTCACTGAGACAGCCACTTTAATGGAGCTTACCTCTGAGAAAGCATGTTTAAAATTGCATTAGATGAGCTTGTACTGCATAAGAATGCCAAATCCTCATCTTTATCATCAGACTTTGTCATTAAGAGTTCCATGAAGTTGGGGACGGTTATTTCTTGCACATACCATACTATTTTGCAATTGGATAACAGGAAAAGCAATATAAAATCAGAGTTACAAACACACACACACATACAAGACAAAGAGTGGAAAACAAGATCAAAAGAGTTCAGTCTCTGACATTTAATGCTTACCCTGATGCCTTCCATATGCATCTGGGAATAATGTGAGTCACAGTCCAACTTTTCTAGAGAGAATCAAGTAGGGAAGGCTGGCTTAGATGAACAAAAACAGATCAGGAGTCACTAAATGATGATGAAGATAAAAAATAAGTACAATGTGAACTTCTGTGTAGCAGAGATTCCAGATATGATATCTTCTTTAAGAATGCCATCCAACTTACTTCAAATGAGAGAGGAACATATAGTAAGACATGCTTGGTTATTTCAATATATATATATATATATATATATGAACTGGTTAACATGGAAGCAAGCATTTGTTTATATAACAAGTTCCCAAACTGTGCAGCAAAATACAACTTGGATTGTGTTTGTAAGTGAATGATCTGCTAGCACTACTAAATACATAAAATTACCTCCTCAGAGAGGAACAGTTGATGTCTAATGTCCTTGTGGTACCAGGCAAATAAGTTTTTATAGTTCCAAGGTTTTCCAGGCTTTTTTTTTACTTAAGGTTTTAATTTATCCTTAATTCTGTTAGATTTAATCCTGTTTGTCCCTGTTGCTTCTATGGTTTTAATAATTTAATACATACATGTTATATTGTTTTGTTTGAGCTTTCCCAAGAGGTTTTTTTTTCCTATGAATAGTAGCAAAAAAAAATATCAGACTTCCAAGAAAATTAGATTTTTCAAAACCACTTAGAGTTTCTTATAAGCCATATTGTGTGAAATGTGTACAGAAAATTTGGGGTTTAATTGAGCATTTCTGTGCTACAGAAGTATAGCAGCTAAGAATGAAAAGAACTCTGAATCACTCTACCTGTAGCCAATGTCACTGCTTTATGTTTTACAACCTTTCCGCTGCCATTATCTCAACTTATGAGGAGGTGGTTCATTTTTCTTCTTCTCTCCTTTCTTGTCTGTTCTTTTGTGACACAGGATTTACATTATACAGTAAGTCTGTAGTATGTTACTTTTAACTGATTTGTTTTCCAACAATATACCATTTTATTATACCTGTTAAACCATTGAAAGCACACATTCTTGCTAAACTTTTGAAAGCAAACTTGTGGAAGTACATGCAATTATGCTTATGCTTCCTGCTTCTTACTTTGCTGGTGGATTAACCTAAGCATGGATATTTACCAGCCAACCATCTTGCCCATTTCTTCTCACAGTCAACTGCAATGATAGCTCAGTTAGCAAACCCTTTCTACAAATAGACTGTGCTTTCTATTCCAGTAGAAAACATACGCCTCTGTATAATATAACCAAAGAAGATCCAGCTGGAGAGCTGGAGCCAGATCAGTGCAGGTAGCTTGTGCTTCAAGACAGATGAACATGGCAATATTGGTGTGTTGGAAGAAAAATCCTTCTGGGTTCTGTTCCAAGTGGGGAAAAAGACACTGGAAACATGATGACTGCTTGGAAAGATGGTTTAATGGTGGACAGCAGGACCACATGGTTTTGCTGAATAGAATCGCGTGCCTTAGAGATGTTGGGCGAAGAAAAAAAGGGAAGAGATGCTGAGAGTCCTTGGTTTTATACCCTCTCTGGCTTTGAACTTCCTGGGGCACAGGAAGAGTATCCTGATTGGTTGCTGTCAGAGGT
>JANHFL010009447.1:8112-19359 GCA_032468155.1 Oxyrhabdium leporinum | reverse complement strand
TCTATCTATCTATCTATCTATCTATCTATCTATCTATCTATCTATCTATCTACCTATCTATCTATCTATCTATCTATTATTTTTATGAAACTCTTCCAGATTGTTCCTCCCCCACCCCCCATGGTTTCTGTGAATGATTCCACAGGTACACAGACACATTAAATAGTGTGATTTGGTTACATAACATGCATCCAATGTGCTGGTCTATGATTAAAAAAAGCCATTCTCTCTCCTGTTTCCCTGTCTTTCTCTATCTTATACTGTACATTCAAATTGTTTGAATTAGTACAGTACAACCATATATTACTAGAAATGATACTGTCTGTTTAGAAGAATAATACATATGCTATGAAGCTACAGACATAATAACTCTGTTGGTCTTTCAGGAGCTATATCTATGCTCTAGTCCTTCAACCTTCAGAAAACTAACCTGACATTTGGTCCCCCACCCCTGTTTTTATCAAACCTGTTCAGGATTGACACAGGATAAGGAAAGAATCTCCCATCCAACCAAGCATCACCACCTGGCAGGAAAAGCATGACCCAACAATCACTCTCCTTAACAAAGAATAGTTTCGGAGCTGGATAAGGCCAATTTTGACAGATGGCTAGATGGGTTTTGTCATCTCTCTAGGACTTGTTTTAGGTTTTGCTCAAGGATTTTGCATGGGTGGACTCAAAAGGAGCAATAACAAGAAATAGATACTGTGGAGTTTATACAGAGTGGTGTCTTCGCTTCCCTATGCAGGCCTCTCAGAACTATCAGCTGTTGGTTGGGTTTCTTAACAGCTGATGGTGATGTATGGGGTTTACCAGCAAAGAGATATCTTTCAGGTTGGTAGACCTACAGATCAACTGAATTATCCTGCTATTTACCTGTCACCTTTCCAAACTAAGAATAAATTAGTGGGTCAGCAAAAGTAGCAGATGAAGTGGAGAGTCAGGTTTTAAAGACTGGAAATGTGGGATCTGTCCTATGGCAACCTGAAAGTTGTGCAGGTCTGAGAGAGGTGCAACCATTGCATTTGGGGAAGGAGAAAAGAAAGTATAGGAGAAGAGCCAGAGATCAGAGAGGAAGGGTACATTTCTGTACAAATTGACTACTAAAAGCTTCGTGGAATCTCACCTTCTCAGGGTCAGTTAATTGCCATTGGCAGAATGATTAGTAAAATTTAGATTGCTTCAACAGCAAAAAGCTGAGTTGGAACCCTCCATTGTTTCCTAAACGAAGCTTGGAAGTATCTGGACATAGGCATATGTTGCCTGTATAAAGAAATAGAAGATGGGAAAACGAATCATGTAAAAGTGCTACTAGTGACTCAGCTCCAGTTGTGACTCCATTTTTTTTCCTTTTACTTTATTCAGCTTAATTTGTGACACAATGGGTTGGAGAAGGAGGATCACAGTAATGGAAAGATCTTTCTTTTGAATGGAAAGTGAAATTGTGTTTTTCATTCGTTTCATCTTTGTTCTGAATCCTCTGGTTCTTCAAAAAAATAAAATCAGCTGCCAAGAATGGAGTATCCTCTGGACCAGTGTAGGATGCTACAAGAGAAAATTAAACCTGTGAAGATTATAAATGAAGCCTTGCATAAACTGGAGGGCATTGCCAGTCATTGTTTCATTTGCATGCCACTTTTTTCCATAATTTAATATTTTAATTTCATTTCATCTTTGCTCTGAATCTTCTGGGTCTTACTTTTAATATTAAGCAAGTAAATAGATAAACATTAACAATATAGCAAACCATCAAATTAGTTTGGGACTGAAAAAGGAAAATCACAACATCAAAAGGCAAACTACAATCTGAATTTTATTTATTTCGTATGGCATAATGGCATACAGCATTAAAGCATCTGAAAAGAGCTGTTGTTTTTATATTCATGCTGCTTCTTGCTGGGAGATCCTTGTGAAGTTCAGCAGCCAGAATGTATAGACTATTTAAGCTGTGACAAAGTCATGTTGCCCACAGTGCACTATGAGGAGGGTAGTCTACATTGGACCTCATTATCTCAATGAATAAATAAGACTCCAAAATAAATATGGAAATAATAAGTTTTACTGATGTGATTTAATAAGTCAAGAAACTTCCAAAGGCCATATGTGTTATGGAACCAAATATCTTCGAGCAAGAGATAAATAAAATGATGAGCAGGGTCCTTAAAACAAACAAATAACGCTTTATTTCATGTTAAGTTCACCCCTTTTCTCCATGATGATATCTCCAATCCTGAGGGCCATGTACACATTCTATAAAACAATAAAATAAAATAGTACTGTTTTATTGTCATTGGAGGCCTTTATAGATTAATTGTTTTTTCTCTTATTTCAGCATTGCTTTTAACTCCTTATTTTTTTAGTACATTTTATTACATTGGTGTGGATGTTTATACTGATTTTATTTTTCAGTTCTCCATTTACTTAGTTTTATTGCATTTTAGATGGATCAGGGAACTAAGGTGCTAAAGGAAATACTACAAGGCCTTTATATGTCAAAGAATCAGACCTATTTGTTTTGCCTTGCTGAATTTTCAGAAAACGAACTCCCTCAGCTTATATCAATTTGCAAGCACCTGTGTTTTTACTGCAGTAGGAGAAAACATAGAGCCTATCTATTTTTATCTTTCAAATCTACATGTGATGTTGAAAATTAACTATGCCTTAGAATGGTGGAAGCATTATTACTCCAGATTGTCCATGCATTAAGGCATATTTCCAAAATATTTGATCAAAGGATTATAGACTTTTATGTCAGCTGTTTTGAAGTATATGGAATACATAAAGTACATAAATTTTATAAATACTGGAAATTTGCTTGGCACGTTCAGATAAACTCAAAAGATTTCTGGTTGACATTGCTATGGTCTTTGATGTATTATAACCTCAAATATTTCTATTTTTTATGAAGTACTAATTGCAAGGAGTGATACCTTTAAGTAGGACTTGTCTTAACGAGTTCCACTTAACAAGGTTTCCTGGAAGGTGATTTAAATACAGTAACACATTCCTATAAAAATGTTAAAAATTCTATGAGGGGAAGCTACTTAATATGATTTTGTACAATTATTAATTATACTTTATTAATTTTATTTATATATTGGTTGTGTTCCCAAAAGGAGGCTTCAACTAGACAATGCCTGTGTTTTTACCAACCCTGTTGAAAGAAAAGGAAGGCGGAATAAAGGATCAAGAATAGGAAAATTACAACTAAATTGCAACAGAAATCTACCCAAATCCTATTTAAAATTTATAATTTATTCTGACAAAAAAAGCTAAAACCAAATTGATTGTTAGATAATGCCTTCATAATCAATCAAAGTAGCACAATCTTTTAGATAAAGCTGGCAACCAGTTTCATTGACTGAAAACTCCTATTTTTGATTATCAAAGTATATGAAAATATTTCAGTGCATATTAGATATTCTCCAGGTTGCCTCTACATTGCCAACTTTCATTCCAAAAGAAATGAAGCTAGGTTGCTCCTCACCTTTTCAATTCTGACATCAGATCCATAACCCAAACTTTAGAAAAGATTGAATTAGGTGATAAATTTATTTTGGTTTTCCTATATGCAGATGAATCAGCCTTTCTCTTCACAACTCAAATGGCCCTGCAGTGGCATCTTCAGGCTGTTATATTATATTGTGGAAATATTACTTACTGATATCATTTATCCTAAGATACAGGGAATGATCTTCACCAAAAGACTTGCTAGACATTTTTAGTATTGGATAATAAAATGCACGACTAGTATCATTCAGTATCAGTGAATATTTTTTTAATCTTCCAAAATTGAGAAGACAGTAGAAAGATGAACTCTGAGTAGGATGATAGGGCTGTTGATTTTTTTTTCCTGGGAAAATGGATCCATTTCCAAATAAAACTGTTCCTTTAAGGGTGCCAATGGGACCAATATTTTTTTTTAAAAATACTATGTTAAAGGCTAAAATTGAATTGCAGCATGCTGGCTTCTTCTTTTAAAAACAAAACATACAGTAAATAAATAGCTTTGGTAGAACCAGTAGCCTGAAGGGCATCAAATAATTTCTGCCGGCATTTATACATCTGGCAGTACCACGTGGCTGCTTGTCTTATCCCAATTATGTATCAATCTCAAAATACTTTTGGGGATGATGTTGCGACTCTTCTGAGTGGTGTAGATAACTTTAGGTTCCATATTTAATAGTCTTGTGGGAATCAATCAATGAAACAAAATGACATTAAATTCAGGTGACACAAAGGCAAAGAACTTCTCTGCACCTTGCTTATATTACTTTTAAAGGTCATCACACAGATTCAAAGGCAGTAAGCCTGTCAAAGGCTGTTAACCATGAGAGCTAAATGGAACTTACATTTTCAGAGGCAGTCTGTCTCTAAGGGACAGTTGTTTCACAGCAAACATCAGGGGAGGGGTTTGCCTTCAGTTTTCCAGATGGCAGCATCTAACTCATTTTGGTTGACCTCAGAAAAGGTAAGCTGCTTTGTACTTGAATGGAAGACAAGGCAGTAGTCTAGACTGGGAAATTTCCCTCTCCCCCCACTATAAATTCAAAAGAAGGAAAGGCAAACTACTTTAGTGCTGCAAAGAAAACACCATGGACATGCACATGATCAAAAGAACCAAAGGAGACTTTATCTTTTATTTTCCTTTGTATGCTTCCCATAATATCTGGCTGGTCACTATGGGAAACTCTAGCATACCAACCCAAAAGCAACTGTTTGCATTTTCATATTATCTCATGATACAGGAAAGATGAGATGTATCTTTATGAAAGATGAAAGATACTGTATCTTTGATGAAAGACAGAAAGAACAAATGAGTAAAAGTTGGAATAGAATGGATTTATCCGACAATAGAAAGTACAGAAAGAAAAAAAAAACATTACAAATTCAAAATTAGTATTATCAAGGCCTGTATTGCTGATGTAATATGATTTCTGTTCTTTTCCCATCAGATCAGGAAAAGATGGATACTATCTATTTCCAAAGCTCTAGAAAGGAAAGACAAGAAGTAATGGATGGAAACTAATCAAGAAGAGAAGCAACCTAAAACTAAGGAGAAATTTCTTGATGGTGAGAACAATTAACCAGTGGAATGGCTTGCCTCCAGAAGGTGTGGGTGCTCCATCATTGGAGGTTTTTAAGAAGAGATTGGACAGCAATTTGTCCGGAATGCATAGGGTCTCCTGTTCGAACAGAGTATTGGACTAGAAGACCTCTCAGGTCCTCTCCAACTCTATTATTCTGTTATTGTTACTGATTTGTGGACATTTTAAGTGACAGGTAGATTAATTTATACACTGTCTATAAGATACAGTTCTTCATAGAAGAAGCCACAAATGATCAGGGACCTGTTCTACAATAGTCAGAGTGCCTGTTTAATGGATCTTTTACTAAAGGCAAGGCAGGGTTTGAACATTATAAAAATCAATTCACACCACAGAGTAAATTAATTGTCTTTAATTGGGCAGTGAGTTAACTCTACCTCTAGCCATGCCCATGCTTACATTAATGGCTCACTTTTGGTCCTACGCGCATGCTCATGTGAATACATCTTCTTCCAGTCTCTCAGTTCATAATCTGTGCTCTGCCTCTGCCAAGCCAAACTGTCCTTTCCCATCATTTAAAAGTGGCAAGTGTCAATCACAAGCATAGCTACTAAAACCCAGCAACCGCCTGCGATTATGTTTCACATTGTACAGTGATTGACACTGCTCCCTTTCCCGTTCAGCTGGACTTCAAATGTAGCAGCCAGACAGGTTGTTTTGTCAGCTGCCCCTTTGGTGACGGCCAGGCCATGAGGCTGCTGCTGAGTAGGGACTCTGGACGCTGCAGGGTTCCCTCCACAGCCTCTTTGCCTGACAGACTGTGGGAGTTGGCACACCGCTGGGCCTCCAGGCTTGGTGATTCAGTATAGCAACAAGCTACTGGTGCCCCTGACATCTTCCCTCCTTCCACCTTCTGCCAACAATATCTGAGATTTCAGTGTGAACAATGTAATTTCTCTAAGGAGAGGAGGGAGGCATGGAAAAAGGGGGAAGAAGGGAAAACATGTCTGGCTTCACAAGTATTTGCAACAATATCTCCCTCCCTCTCTACCTCCCCCCCTCTCCCTCCCTCCCTTTCTCTAGGAGGTTAAGTTGAAAGTGGCTGTTTCAGTCTGGCCTGGCTGTCAAATCTTTTCACCAACAAACAAAAACGAAGTGAAATACTCTTCACATTCACTTTCACCAAATCCTTTCTTTACAAACTCAACAAAGGATACTGCCAAGACACTAGCCTAATTCAGACATTCACCTGAAAATACAGAGAGGACGGAAGGGAGTTGCTCCTCCTTTTTCCAGCAGATATAAAGAGGAGCCATACTTCTAATCATTAGAAGGCAATTTGGATCTCTGCTTTTCATGGGTCCTGAATCATGTGGAAAGCCATACGGAAGGAGATGCGAGCATAGATTTTCAGTCTTCTTGAAGCTAGGTGGTTAGAGCAAGGCAAGAGGTGCCTAACCACATTGTCTCCCCCATTTTGAGCTCCCCACACTTTCAGGAAAAAAGATGAACAGGATGGCTTTGAATAATTGATTGGGGAGGGTGTCTTATTTAAAGTTTGGCTTCTGCTTTTTTTAGTCAAGGAATGTTTCCAGCTGATGTTTCTCCCAGCAATACATGGAAATTCTGAGAAGTGATGAAGTAAAGAGGAATCTGCCCCCCCCCCCCAAATGCTTCTGAACTGCAGTTCCTTGCAAGTCAAGAGGAGGATGCTGGGACTTGCAGTTCTCCAAAATTTGGATAGCCTAGGCTCACCACCATCCTAGGAGTTCCACTGATTATGAGTAGTGTTTTTTCCCATTCATTCTTTTCAATATCTTCCAGGATGCTGAATTGCCTGTACCCCAGAAACAAGGTTCAATATGCCTTATTCTATCCCTTTTTACATCACAACAGCATCAGCAAAAGACAGAGAAGAGCAAAGACAGTTGTCAGGGGAATTTGCAGGATGTGAGCTCACTCAATGAACAAATAAGAAAAGCCATCAGGAGTTTGGCAGTGAAGTACAGCAAGAGGAAGAGGCAAATGATCAGAGACCTGAGTGCTCAACTATGTGTAATGAGAACTTCTCTATAAGAGTTGATTATAAAAGTATGATCTGACAACTGATGATTGCCCATTGTGGGAGAATGAGTGACTCCTTCCTGATGGTCAAGTAGAGATGTTAATAGGGTCATCAGTTGACAAATCAACAATCAGTTTTGGTAAATTATGTGAATGTACCTGACTTCACCTCATAATTGAATCTGTCTCACACACATACACTAAAACCCCTTTCTTGAACTCTAGCTCAAATAACATTTATAATAGCTGCACCTGAAATGCACAAATCTAGAGGAGAGACACAGACAGACAGACAGACAGACAGACTGACAGACAGACAGACAGACAGACTACTTGTTGCCATCTAATGGTCATCATGTTGACAGATTAAAAAAACTGGGTTAGGTAGGGAAAAAACCATATTTAGAATACTCTGACAAGTTTTGCCTGCTACAACACAAGAAAGTTACTGAAAATTAGGTACAGAAGAACAACAAAAATAGCAAATAGCTTGGAGGTCAAATCCTAAGAAGAAGAGTAAAGAGAACTGGATATGTTTAGCCTAAAGAAGAGAAGCCTAAGAGGAGATATGTTAGTAGCCTTCCAATACTTGAAGAGCTATCACAGAGAGAATGTGAATTTACTCTCCCTAGTGCTTGAGAATAGGATAAGAATTAATTCTATTTGTCAGGATAGCTGACCAGCTGCTGTAATGTTGTAATACTGTAATGCTGTAACAATAATGCAATGGTAGCAATGAGTCGGCAGGATTATCTGACTGCTGCCACTTTAAGAGGCTGTAATATAAGAGAGACACTGTGAGGGTGTATCTCTCTCTCCATGTGTGCTTCTGTGGTGTAGCTGATTACTGATTGCTGTTTGTTCAATGCCTGTATCAAAGTATTTGTATGTATGCTTTTTTTTTTATTGAAAAAGTTTTATACATAAAAGATTTTCATTTTTAACCCGTATGTATGCTTTTGTAGGGATAAAACCACTATATGTAAATACAAACCTGTGTGCTATATTTGCTCCTGGGTTGTCTCACCTAGTCATACTGTTTGCACGCTGACACTATTTATTTTTTTCATCCAGTTTTTTATTATCTTTATAAATAATTCAAGGCAGTGAACATACCTAATACTCCATCTACCTCCTATATTCTTCACTCCTGTGAGGTGGCCAGGCTGAGAGAGAGCGACTAACCCAATTGGCTTTCATGCCTAATGGGAGACTAGAACTCACAGTCTGTGGGTCTGGGGACAAATTAGTTGTTTTCTGTATCAAGAGCAACTCGGGTGGAACTGAACCTCTTGTCCTCATCTAAACCCCCCTCCTCCCCGACAATATTACCTGTATAAGATGAACAGGCATTTCCACCCAGTTTTTTTTTTTGGGGGGGGGGGTGCGTCTTATACTCCAAAAAATACGGTAACTAAATATCTACATAATTAGAATTCTATGCTGCTGGAAAACATCTCTGAACATCTTCCTATAGCAGGGGTGTCAAACTCAATTTCATTGAGGGCCGCATCAGAGTTGTGTTTGACCTCGGAAGGCTGGGATAGGCATGGCCAGGGTGAGCATGGCCTGCTTGACGTCACTTGTGTTGGGGTGCCTGAGCGCTCTGCCCGTGAAAACGGGCTCCCGAGCTCCATTTTTGGCTGTGACGGCCTCTTGCAACCCTCTGCCAGGGAAAATGGCTTGGGAGAGTCACCTGTGGCCCTCGCATGCTTCCTTTTTGGTTGCGATTGCCTCCTGCAACCCTCTGCCAGCTAAAACGGAGCTCAGGAGGGCCACCCATGACCCCCGCCCCGAGCTCCATTTTTACTGGCAGACGCACCATGGGCTGATCCTTCTCTGTTTCCAGGGCAGCACCATGGACCATATCTAAGTACCCCAGAGGCCATATCTGGCCCTCAGGTCTTGAGTTTGATAATGCTGTCCTATAGCCTTGAATAAAAAGGAAAAGAGGACCACACCTATGCATATACTCATTTGGTAATAAAAAGGATATAGGACTATAATCTGAAATAGTAGTCCTATGAAACTGGGGAATTGTCTATAACAACACCATTTCCCAAAGTCTGCTGACTTGATATAATTAGATAGCAGGTGAAAGGCAAGCTTTTTATTTCCCTCTTCCCTGTTTCTCTTTTAACAAAATGTATCACCTGGTGATTGAACTGGGAGAAAAATGTCAATGCTAACTTGCAGGACTAGTTTACATTTGCTTCCCCTTTTTTATTGTAGGATTATGTCCAGCAACAATCCACTGCTGATAATTCTCTGGAATGATTTTGTTTTTTTACCCTTACTATCACAGACCACCAAGAAGGCCAGTTGGTAGATTTTACCACAGGTTAAGGGTTTTGCAGTAGATTGTCAAAATATGATTATTTTTTTTAAAAAATCTGCAGTTAGAAAAAGTTTGTAGTAATCTATGGCCTGGAGAATAGAATAGAATAGAATAGAATAGAATAGAATAGAATAGAATAGTTGGAAGAGACTTGGAGGTCTTCTAGTCCAACCCCCTGCTTAGGCAGGAAACCCTACATCACTTCAGACAAATGGTTATCCAATCTCTTCTTAAAAACTTCCAATGTTGGAGCATTTACAACTTTTGGAGGCAAGTTGTTCCTGATTAATTGTTCTAACTGTCAAGAAATCTCTCCTTAGTTCCAGATTGCTTCTCTCCTTGATTAGTTTCCACCCATTGCTTCTTGTTCTACCCTCAGGTGTTTTGGATAATAGCTTGACTCCCTCTTCTTTATGGCAACCCCTGAGATATTGGAACATTGCTATCATGTAACCCGTAGTCCTTCTTTTCATTAAACTAGACATACCCAATTCCAGCAACTGTTCTTTATATGTTTTAGCCTCCAGTCATCTTCGTTGCTCTTCTCTGCATTCTTTCCAGAGTCTCAACATCTTTTTTATATTGTGGCAATGAAAACTGGATGCAATATTCCAAGTGTGGTCTTACCAAGGCATTATAAAGTGGTACTAACACTTCACATGATCTTGATTCCATCCCTCTGTTAATGCAGCCTAGGACTTTGTTGGCTTTTTTGGCAGCTGCAGCATATTGCTGGCTCATATTTAAGTGAATGTCCACTGGGACTCCAAGATCCCTCTGGCAGGGATCACTTAGCAAGCACAACTGGAATTACCACAACTGTTACCCTAGGTCAGTGCAGTCACATTTTTTTTCCTTTACAATCCCATTGCCTAGTAATGGAGTTCTGGTCCTAATAATGGTTGCTAACTGAGGACTACTTGTGTAATAGTGCTTTGTACCATCAAATTACATATTTATTTGCAGAATGATCAGAAAAATATTTCATATTGTAGCATATAGATTTAGTACATACAAAGAGTATTTTTGCGCCTGCGTGCTACAGTATATTGTTTTTAAAGAATTGAAGACTTATGCTGCCCTCCCAAGCAAATCAGAATTATCTCAGACTTGTGTAATAATGGAAAAGAGTTATCTGAACTTGTGTAAGTTCCTGAATGCATCTGTTGATCCCTGTCTTAGGATATGTTGGACTTGATGATCTATTGGTCTGGTTAATAAGGTTATTATATTCTTAAAGACCTTAGGTTGATGCTGATTAAGTAATTATTGACCTCTTATCTTCCACATGTCTCTCAAACTTAGTTTTTGAAATATGTATAGAAGAAAGTTTCGCTTTGGAACCTTCACTTAGAACTTGTCCCTAATTCACAGGAATCATATTTTTGTTTGTATCCAAATCAGACCCTTCCTCTTCTTCCTTTTCTGATGCTTTGGCTTTTTTCGCTGATTATAACAAGGAGATTAGTAAATAAAACTAAGTTTGATCTTTTCAAGAATTTCAGAGAATTTGAAGGCACAATATGCTTCCCTAAAAACCTTCTTAAAGTCCAAAAAACTAGTTTCAAGTAAATGCTGTGTTCCGCATTTTTCAAGTTGACTTGGACTGATTTATCCTACCAAACTGCTTTTGCTCCTTTCTCATAGCTGATGAAACATTCATAGCAGTAATATAGTATTTCCTTAGTTAACAATGGTATTTGTAAGTTGGTCTCACACACTCACTCTATCTATCTATCTATCTATCTATCTATCTATCTATCTATCTATCTATCTATCTATCTATCTATCTATCTA
>JANHFL010009446.1:7136-20453 GCA_032468155.1 Oxyrhabdium leporinum | reverse complement strand
AAAGAGCCGTTTAAAAGAATTAAAAAGAAAACCAATTAAAAAACCCCTCAGTCAGGAAAGGCTTGTCGGAAGAGTAGAGTAGTAACAACTTTTAAGATGTTTTGCATTTACTTTCTGGGAGCTAAAATCCTCTCCCTTTCCCTCCCTGCAGATGGGGAGACTGGAAATATGAATGACGCTCTTGATTTTACCAGGGTCGAGGCGGATTCAAACCATCGGGTGAGTTTTGGGAAGCAGCTGGACAGCGGACGAGAGGCCTTTCCCCGTTTCGGTGCTGCAGCCGGGCTTGGCGGCTGCCTTCATTGGGGGAGCTGCTGCCCAGAGCTCAGCCACTTTCTGAATGGGCAGAACCTTCCACTGGCCACGCTTTATTAGCCACGTGCAGAGGGCTGCTTGGGCTTTTCAAGCTTTCTGCAAGAATTCTTTTTAAAGAAGGCCAATTTAAAAAAAAAAAAGATCATAGGGAAACTGGTTTGTTTGTTTTTTCTCTCTCCCCCAAGGAAGGTAATGGAAATCTCCCCTCTTGAAATTCCTTTGGAAATGTTTTCTCCCTGCTTGGCTTCAGGATAGTTGGGGGAAAAAAAAAGTCTTATTGCTAGGAAAATGTGGGGCTTCTGCTAAAGTCCACGATGCTCGTGCGAAGGTCGCTCCTGAGAGGTTTAGAAGCTGGTGCTCAGCTTTCTGTGACTGGCTGGGATGACTGGGAAATTGTGGGGAGGGGGGAATGCAGCAGGAGGGAGGACCTGTCCTTCAGCCCATCAGGAACTGGAGATGAGAGCCTCACTCTTCCTTGGGGGGGGGGAACGGGACCTTGGCCACCCTTCTGTCTTGAGCTGGCCCAGATTCAGATCCCTTGCTGAGCTTTCAGTCAGTTTTGGCACTGTGGCCTCTGATGTGCTTGATGCCTTCCTCCCTTAGGATGGAAATGGCAACCAGTGGCAGGCCAAAGGAGTGCAGGAGGTGAGTTGGAAGCGTGCCTGAGAGAAGGAGGGACGATACGGTGCTCTTGTTTTGGGTGGGATGCAGGAGGGAGCTTAATCTGGCCAGATTGAACGCAGCCTTCTCTTCCCCAATCTCCAGGAGATGCTCCAGCACCTCAAGTGCCTCTATTCTCTACTCCATGGATTGCAGGTTAGACCCTCCACTATTAAAGGGTTACTAAACTTACACTAAGTTAATGGAATGCCGTTAAGACGATGGCTCGTTCTTTAACCCTATCAAAAGCCGTACCCCGGGCTTACCCGGGGCCAATGGCTCTGAACTGCTGCTCATGCCAAGCAGAGCAGCTGACACGGCTGCCTCTCTTCTATCCAAGCTTCATGAGCTGATAGCCTGACATTAGCAACTGGGGAGGGGAAGATTGGAAGAAGGGGAGGATGGAAGCCCAGCTGGGCCAGCCAAGGTCAGCTAAGGATGTGCAGAGCTGGGAACCGAGGACCTGTTTCCTAAACCAGAGTTCCCCAACGCTTCTGGCTTTGCAGACTGGTGGAGGGAGAGGGGATGGTTTACTCAAGCGGCCGGCAAGTGCCCATGCACAGATCCATTCCAATGAGTGGCATGCACACGTGCCTCTCGCTTGCACAAATGGAACTATGCGGGCGTACTCGCCCACTGCTCGCGCAAATGAGGATGTGCAGATACCCGCAGGCCGTTTCCACAGCCCAGTTTGTAAACCCCATTAGTGGTCCACAGGTTGGGGACACCTGTCCTGACTCAGCCTTCCATCCTTCCGAGTTCAGTAAAATGAGGACCCAGATTGTTGGGGGCAATAGGCTGACTCTGTAAACTGCTTAGGGAGGGCTGTGAAGCGGGATATAAGTCTAAGTGCTAGTGCTATTGTTTAAGAAACGGACCTCGGTTCGTGCCTTCTCCAACTCCGCATTGGCTGACCTTGTGCTGGATTGGTGCGACTCATTTTCTGGGCCGGGCACAGCTTCATTCCCAAACATCCACCCCTTCCCCTTCCAATCCCTCCCTCCCCGTTGCTAATGTCAGGCTGGCAAGATGCGATGCGAAGCTAGAAGCAGAATGGCAGCCGTGACAGCAAAGTACAGCTGATAGGCAGTCGGGGAGGGGAGAGATGCTGCCTGCTGCCCTCTTCCTCTTTCTCCCTCAGAGCGTCGTAACGCAGCAGGACTCCCTGCTGGCCTTCCAGGCGCCTGAGGCCGGGGAACGGCGGGAACGGCTGAGCCACAGCAACTCCTGCAAAGACGCCCCCTCAGCTGACCAGCAAAGCACGGAACTCTCGCTCTTGCAGAAGCAGCACGCTCTCTTGCAGCAGGAGCTGAACCGCTGCCGGCAGCTGGGCCAGGAGAAGGCCCAGGAGGTGGCTGGCCTGGAGGCCCGGCTGCGGGAGAGCGAGGGGGAGAGACAGCGGCTGGAGCGAGAGGCGGACGAGGCCCGGAGGCAGCTGGCCGCACCCCGGGTGACCATGGAAGCCGTCTGGATTCGGAAGGGAGCTGAGCCCCGGAGACGCAGTTTGCCTGCCGGAGATGCTTTGTACCAAAGCTTCACCCCTCCTCCAGTGAGTGCCGCCATGGCCCCTTCCAACTCTATTCTGATAAAGGGAAGCTTTCGGAGGCCCTCCAGCCAGCTGGTCCTTCTCAGAGGGGGGGCAGTGCATTTTAGCAGCTGACTCTCTTCCTTGCGGGGGCTTAACTCGGATTCTTCTCGCCCCTTTTCTTCTCAACAGCAGAACCGAGGCGGAGAGCCCCTCTCCCCCGGCTGCCATTCCCTGCACCGGACCTTCCCCAGCGGCCAATGGGATGAGGTGGCCTTCTCTGGCGTCCCTGGTCGACTGCAGGAGGAGGCTGAGGAACATCTGCAAGTGCTGATGGAGGAGGAGAGCCTGGGCAGCTCCTGCTCTCCCCCATCCAGCCCCAGAGGTGAGTTGGAGCACCGATCGTAAGGCTGGCCAAGCCAGATACAGCCAGTCCTCCACTTACAACAGCTCATTTAGTGGCCGTTCAAAGTTACAAGTGACTTAGGACCCTTTTTTTTCACCCTTAACGACCATCGCTGCATCCCCAAGGACAACCCGATCCGAATTCAGGTGCTTGGCAACTTACTCATATTTATGTCCTGGGGTCACGTGATCCCCTTTTGCGACCTTCTGACAAGCCAAGTCCACGGGGGAGCCCGATTCATTTAACAACCGGTTTACCCACTTAACAGCTGTGGCAGTAAAACGTCGTAAAACTCAGTTAACCAGTGTTTCGCTTAGCAACCTACATTTTGGGCTCAGTTGTGGCCGTAACTGGAGGACTACCTGCTGCTGGCAGAAGCCGAGACCCTCCAGGGGGCAGCCAGGGGCCACTTAGTCCACTTCGAGCCTTGTCCACCTGCCCCTCCCCACTCCCAGCAGGTGAGTCCTGCTATTCTAGTGGAGTAGAGTCCCTTTGGATACTGAGATGGGGAAACGGGGCTATAAATGTAATAAATAAACACAGGACGGGACTTTCCACGTTCCACACGAGGTGGAATCGCTTCCGCCGCCCAGGAATGCCTCTTGCTGCTTTTCAGATTTCCTGAGGATGCAGGATATTCCAGAGGAGGTGGAGAGCATCCAGGAACCCAGCGCTGGTGATGGAGACCTCCTGGGCAGTTAGATGGTGCCAGGTCTGGGGAGCTGTCTAGCACGGCCCGAGCCACCGAGGACCGCCTGCTCCCCTGCCGGTCCCCTCCCTCCATCTTTCTTTGATCAAAGCCACACACCAGGGTGTTTCAGGGACTTGGAAGACCACCCCATGTGAACTTTGGGCTGGGCTGGGGGAGGGAGAGGGAGGGGGGGAGGGAACGCGTGTCCCAAGAGTGGCTGAAGGGCAGCCCATTGAGTTGCACATCCCCAGGGACCGTCGCCGATGGGCGGCTCTTGACCTTGGTCCCCAAAGAACAACAGGGGTGGTAGGAACCTTCCTTTCTCTAGCTCGCGTTGCTGGCTTCAGGCGGGCGCCTTCCGGGGACCCCAAAGGCCGCCGGACCCGGCGCGTCGGGGCTGATTGGGACCCTACCCCACTCCTACTGTACTTCCTGCAGTTTAATTTTTTATTTATTTTGGAAACGGGTGGAAGCTGACCCATCCTGATGGAAGATATTTTAAGTTATTATTATTTTTAAGTTGTTTCTGCTTTTGTTTAAAACTTTCAGGGGGCTCTATGAGCATTCAGGGCAGAAAAAAATAGTGAGATTGCCGGTCAGCCCCTCCACCTTGAAAGAGCCAGGAGAAGGCAAGGAGACCAAGGAGACCCTCGAAGTCCTTAAATTCTTACATTAAGGTCAACCTGGGGCTCTGGATTTACTTTTCAGCTTCACAAGCTGCTCTCCTGCTATAGTCAGCCTTTGTTTAGTTGAGGAAGCTTTTCCCCTTTCTGAAATCCAGCGTTTCCCACAAAAAGGAGGGGTTTTGACTGACTTCTCGCTCTCCTCCGAGAGAAAAACTGGTTTCCAAACATCCAACTCTTGACTTCTTACCCACGGCATGAAAGAGATCTAATTCGTTCAGCTTTAAGGCAACGGCCTGTATTTTCAATCTCTAATCTTACTAAATCGGTTTTGCGGAAAGAGATCCCAGAGAGAATTGAGGTTTGTAGAAATGCAGATGTTCCACCAACGAATATGCAATACCTGTGTGGAAATGATGTTTATAATATGACTGGTTAAAAATAAAAAAAAAACGTGGAGATATTTTTTGCAAGCTAAATTGCCATTCTTTCCACCAGGGAAGGAAACATTTTCTGTCTGCAAGCCTGATGCTCTCCACCATATGTGTATTGCTGGGATTGCAGACCGATATCTCTGTTTGGGAATTTAGATTGTGCTATGAAAATTCAGTTTTTGTTTGTTTTTTTTATTGGGGGGAGAGGGTGGGGGAGAGCAGGAGCAAAGCCACAATTTTCAGGGCGGTTTTAGCCACCTTTTTTAAAACCAAAGCTTAGTGGATTTCTTTCATTAAAAATACGTATCAGGGAAAAACATCAGGGATTAGAAATTGAGTTTGAAATTGGCCTGAATTCTAGCTCGATTGGAAACAAAGCTAGATGTGTTTTGTTTTGTTTTTTACATTGCCATTGACACAACCTGCACAGCCACTGAGCGTGTATAGCCCGAGTGTGCCTGGTCGAAACAAGCACACACAAAAAAAAGGGAGTCCCTTTTCTAAAGACGTTGGTTTTTGATCACTCCTCGAGACGGTTATTCCCGAGAACAAATCCCCCCCCTCCCCTAATCGGGAGAAATGAAAAATAAAATACAAGAAGGAATTGTGCAAATTGCAAAGAGTCTGTCTCTCTTACCCTTGTACAATTAAAAAAAGAAAATCACCACTTCTCTCTAAGATGCTATTCCGTCCCAATTTCTGCAGAGAATAAATGTGGGAAAAAGAAAAACTCAGCTTGGTGATAGAAATTGTCCAGGCCCCTCACATGGCCAGAAACACACACACACACCCCAACAATCTTCGCCTTTATCTATGGAACCACCGTCCGATCCATATTTCTCTGACTTTAGCCGTTTTTAAAATTCCTTTTCAACCCTTAAAAAAGAGATTTTCTTTTACTGATGAAACAAAAAAGCCCTCCTGCGATTTTGACCGGTAACACCTCTTAACAGAAAAGGTTTAAAAAGAGAGGAAGAAGAAGAAGAAGAAAAAAAAGAATGTGCCATGAAGCACTTTTTTTTTTTAAATAAGAAAGGAGAGTGATTTTTTTTTTATAAATGTATATGGAGATAAAAATGGTTTATTGCTTTCCTGTTGATTTAACTTGTAAAAGAAAAAGGGGACCAGAAAAGTTTAATTAAAGATATCAAAACCGAGAATGTGTGTCCGCTTTGCTGAAGGGAGGGGATGTAGAAGGTTGGGTTGACCCCTCCCACGAAGGCTGAGGAGGACTGTGCGGTACTTGGGGCTTGAGGAGGAGGAGGAGGAGGAGACGACTGTGTGGTCCTTGCTGCTCTCTGAGTTTGGCTGTTTTCTTGCAGACGTTTCATTACCCAACTAAGTAACATCATCAGTGTTAGAAGGGAGTGAGGTTTGGGGGGGGGGGGAGAAGCTGTGTGGTCCTTGCTGCTCTCTGAGCTTGGTTGTTTTCTTGCAGACGTTTTATTACCTCACTAATTATCCAAGAGGGATCTTGGAGTCTTAGTGGACAATCAATTAAATATGAGTCAGAAGTGTGCGGCGGCAGCCAAAAAAGCCAATGCAATCCCAAATTGCATTTACAGAGGGATACAGTCAAGATCAAGGGAGGTACTAATACCACTCGATAAAGCCTTAGTAAGATCACACCTAGAGTACTGCATCCAGTTTTTGCCACCACACTATAAAAAAAGATGTTGAGGCTCTAGAAAGAGTGCAGAGAAGAGCAACCAGGATGATTACAGGCTCAAACATACGATGAACGGTTGCAGGAACTGGGCCTGGCTAGTCTAGGGAAGAGAAGGAGCAGGGGAGACAGGGAAGCACCTTCCAATATTTGGGGGGCTGCCCCAGAGAGGAGGAGGGGGTCAAGCTATTCTCCAAAGCACCTTTAAAAGGCAGGACAAGGAATAATGGATGGAAACTGATCCAGGAGAGATTCAACCTGGAAATAAGGAGGAATTTTCTGACAGTGAGAACAACCAACCCATGGAACAGAAGTTGCCTTTAAAAGTTGTGGGAGCTTCATCATCCCTGGAGGCTTTCAAGAAGAGACGGGACTGCCCCCTGTCAGAGATGGTGTAATCTCCCCTGCTTGGGTGGAGGGGGTTGGATTAGATGACCTACAAGGTCCCTTCCAACTCTGTTATTCTGAACTTCTTGCATTGTTGACTACATCCTCCAGGAAAACCACAAGCAGAGAATTAAAGACTTGGAAGACTCTGATAGTAGGGGACACATAAGGCCTCTTCAGGCTCAAAAACCACAACAGACTTGGCATGACCATTCAAGCTCCTTGATCTAAGAGGCAGAGAACCAGTCCCCATTTAGAATAATAGATTCCCAAGGCTGGAAGGGAGCTTGGAGGTCTTCTAGTCCAACCCCCTGCTCAAGGCAGGAGATCTTATACCATCCCAGTCCAGTGGTTGTCCGTCCAGCCTACTGTTGAAAAGATCCAGTGATGGAGCACCCAGAACTCCATGAGGAGTTTTCATGGATTGATTGCTCTGGCAGGAAATGTCTCCTTAAATCTAGCTTGGATCTCTCTTAGATACGTTTTCATCCATTGCTTCTTGTCCCATCCTCAGGCGCTTTAGAGAATCAGCCACCCCCCTCTTCTTGGTGACAGGCTTTCAAGTTGCTGCCCTGTCACCCCTAAGCCTTCGCTCCTATTTTGGGGGAGCAGTTTTAAAGCCTGAAATGGGTGCCCTAAACACCTTCAGGGCTTAATAATCCCCGCCCCAAAATTAGAAAAGAAAACATATTTTTTTGTTCCCACTTGCAGGGAAGATGCTAGGGTCTGGAAAAGAGACTTCGGCAGATATACATAGCTGTGTTCTGCACCTTTGCAGTTGAGAAGGTGGCTTCTCTTCCCGGAGTTTGGAGGCAGGTAATTCCGACAAATCGAAGTGGATCACCCCAATTATTTCCACGGCATCCAACGTCTGGAAAAGCACTTTTTAATCTCTGCACGATCGCTGGCTTGCTGCTTTGCTCTCCTCAAAAATATGCTCCGCGGTGAAGGCGAGCATGCTACTCTGGTTTCTGTCTCATCGGATCATTTAATCATCCCAGTTATTTCAGTCTGCCTCCGCTGGAATCCGCTAGTTTTACCATCGGAGAATCACTGGATATTCCAAAAAAAACGGGGACAAGCGAGTCTGTTGCTACGTTGTATGACTCACAGCTCCCTTCGTTGCTGCCTTTTTCTAACAGGACTCATCTAGCAATTAAAAATAAGGAGACCTTGATGTTAGCCAGTTACTCGATTTTCCTTTTTTTTTTCAGATGGAGGGCAACACCGAAGTGTGCTTCAATTTACAAAAGGAGGCGAATATCCCAGGATAATGTTGCAGGATCCAAAGTGGGTTAGTCATCGGGACCAGAGGTTAAGTCTTCTGGTTTTTGGACTCCTGCTGGAACCCATCCTCGGGGACCTTCTCCCCAGCAGATTGCGTGCTTTGGGGTTTTCTGTGTGGGGTATTTAAGAGAGAATAAAGAATAGAACGGGAATGGGAATAGACTAGGCTAGGCTAGCAGAGCTGCAAGGGACCTTGGAGGTCTTCTAGTCCAACTCCCTGAGGCAGGAAACCCTATACTATTTCATTCCTATATAGTCACAGGGAGATTGCATTGGAAGCATCTCCCACCTCCAAGCCCATTCTGCGTGAACTGTTCGCGTAGAGACCTGCTCTCCAGCTGTTTGATTTGCTGGGTACGGCAGAGGATTCTGACCCTGCCATGTAATGTTCTCAACTTCAATTTAATTTATGGAGGTGAAGGGCGGAAGGCCCTGGAGAGCACAAGGAAGGTAGGAATCCAGATCCCTGCTAGTTTATTTTTGGAGACCAAGAGAGTGTGCCAGCCCCAAAGAGGAGGACTTCTATATTGTTTTCAGTATCTCTGGGGCTGCCTAATGACTGGATGAGGAAAGACAACTCAAGAATACTCCAAAACCAAACAAGCATTAAAATATACATATATATATGTTTTTCTGATAAACCTAAAAAGTTCAAGACTGGCAGCCAGAGACTGATAAACTGAGCTCAATCTATCAGGTCATAGAACGGAACAGATTTTGGAGGTGTAGCTCAGCCCCTTGCCCAGTTTGGGAATCCATTTCTAACCGCACCTTCAGGAGATGCTAAAGTGCAGTTATTGTTGAATGTTGGTTAGCGATAGGAAATATTTCTGACTGAAAGGCTGGTGCATGACTTTGGGCCAATCACTCTCTTCCCAACCAACCTCACAGGGTCGTGTGTAAAAAGGAGGAAGGTGTTGGATATGTTCACCTTGAATTATTTGCAAAAATAATGAAGACGGGATACAAATAAAAATAAAAATTGATACCTATATATTTGTCCAAGCAGTTTCATTTAATGTAGCATACAATGTCCGGCTCACAATTTGCTTTCGCTACTAGGGCTCCATGGGAGGCATTATTAAATGCTTTGTTTACTCAAGGCATACTACCACCCGTTTACCATGGTCAAGTAAACAAGCATCTCCATGGAAAAAAATTGGACTCACCATTTTTTAAAACTTATCTTAGGTTTCCACTTTTTTAAATATAAACCAATGCTATCTAATATATGGAGATTCAGTCATCCAGATCATGGTTGGTTAAGACAGAACAAGAGAGTTGGAAGGGACCTTGCAGGTCATCTAGTCCAACCCTTCACCCAAGCAGACCTTATACCGTTTCTGACAGATGGCAGTCCAATCTCTTCTTGAAAGCCTCCAGGGATGAAGCTCCCACAACTTCCAAAGGCAACTTCTGTTCTGTTGGTTGATTGCTCTGTCAGAAAATTCCTCATTTCCAGGTTGAATCTCTCCTTGATCAGTCCGTCCGTCCCCCCCCGTTCTTCCTTGTCTGGCCTTCAAAGGTGCTTTGGAGAATAGCTTGACCCCCTCCTCCTCCTCTCTGGGGCAGCCCCTCAAATATTGGAAGGCTGCTCTCCTGCCTCCCCTGGTCCTTCTCTTCACTAGACCAGCCAGGCCGAGATTTCAAAATGTGCATGAACGAATGAATGGCTTATTTATTCTAAAGTTTTGCTGGAATTCACTGTCAGCTGATGAGTCCATAGGTCCCAGGTCCCCCTTTTTAAACTGACTCTTTCCCAATCCTCTTGCACTACGATTTCTCAATCCTTGAAGAAACAAGGTTCAAGGTGACATCGAGAGCCTTTCAACTCATTCATGGCGACAAGGTAGCCCTTAGCCCTTCCTTTTCTTAGCCTGATACTTCACTGTCGCTTCTCTTACTTAGGACCACCGTGCTCCTTTGAAGACACAAAGCCGAAGTAGGAACCGGGGAGCCCAGTTATAGCACCGCTTTCACCACCGAGTGGGCCCGGCCCTTCCTTCCGCTACTCATGTAGCCACAAAACACCTTTGGTGCCATCAACATTCCTTGCAAAGGGAAGCTCCTTTGGTGTGTTTTATCTCTTTTATCTTGCTTTCTGCAGGCATTAATTACTCAAGTGGTCTGGCTTCTTGGCGATGCCACCCGTCTTTGTTTCCTACTCACGCGCTTAACTCTTGGCAGTCAAAAACCTTCTATGCATTCAAACATTTTCTAACATGCAGAAGTTTCTCCTCCTTGTAACCTCATGGATGAGAAAGCCTGTGTTCCCTTCAATCTCACAACGGCTGTCTGTGGGATGCCACTGTGCGTTCTTTCGAAGCTTATTTAAATTGGTGGTCCAGAAAATGAGGTTTTCAAAGAAAACTTTCAGGGCATACAGTAAAATCCAGTAAAATGGTCTTTACACGGTGGTGGGATGCTGCCATCTAGTGGGCCATATGAAAAGGACACCAAGAAGAAGATCAGAGAAGCAAATTGAACCAATGGCAAAAATTCAGCTTGTAATTTTGATGTTGCTAGTTCAATCTTCTCCAACTGCCGGACTCCAGAGTAAGCACTGGGAATTCTCCTCTGGCCTGAAGCAGAAGACAACGGAAGGTCCCAACTGGCAGAGGTCAACGGTCATTCAAAAACCATTCGGGATATTTGGGTTAAGAAAGGAGATTAACTGTTTTCTGCAAGCCTTCTAGTGAACTGAACAGGACAGTGGAAGGGACCTTGGAGGTCTTCTAGTCCAACCCCCTGCTCAAGCAGGAGACCCATACCATTCCGGAAAAATAGCTGTCCAGTCTCTTTTTAAAAGCCTCCATGTCTTCTGAAGGCAAAGCCCTTCCAAAATCATGGGAAGTTGAAAATGATTAGGGCTATTATGAAGATTTTGTACTATCCGAAGACAATGCCACCTAAACACAGGGGAAAAAAACCGAATTCCCAGAATTTAAGAGTGGAAGGATATCACCACTTGTCTCAGGTGGCTCAGGAAATCCTATTTCAGTTCTGACGTACAGCTAGAAATATAAGGCTGCTTTGTGTATTCAGTCCATTCCTACCCTTAGCCCCTGAACCCTGCAGAATTTCACTCTGCCAAAATCCCTGCGAACCCCCCACCAGCCCACCCCTGATAAAAGGGCAATTGTTCTTCACTCCTGCCTTAAGTGAAAGTCAGTGGCTATTCTAAGTACCAGATTTCAACAACCATAAATAGGATCATTCAGTCCATATTTACAGCCATCTCAGAGAAGTTGTACAAATATTAGAAAGCAGTTTGGCAATCACACATCTTGTTGATGCAGCTTGACGTTGGCCACCAATCAAATAATCTTGGTTTTTCAAAATGACAATGGATTAGGGAAAGTCTTATGGATTTTTCCATACAAGCCCTAAATAAACTCATTCTGTTTGACTTTTTATAACCAGCTTTAATATTTTGTTCAGCTACTAAAAGGCTTACTGATTTGTTTGTTGTAGTGCCATTATGTCAACAACTTGATTTGCTTTTTAAGAGCTGAGTCAACACAGCAGTATATTGAAGCAAACAAAAACTTCCCATGTTTCCCAGGTAACCTTGCTTTGTTACTTCAGCTCAGGCCTAATAATGGTAGTTTTGTTAGGCGAACAATATTCTTGCTTCTTCTCCATTTTAAAAGTTTAGGGATTGAGCTAATAGTTTGGACTAATATTGTGGACTAGGGCAATTAACCAGTGGAAAAGCCTGCCTCCAGAAACTGTGGGTGCTCCATCACTGGATATTTTTAAGAAGTGTCTAGATAGTCACTTATCTGAAATAGTATAGGTTCTCCTGCTTGAGCAAGGGGCTGAACTAGACAATCTTCAAGGTCCTTTCCAGCTTATTCTATTCTATTCTATTCTATTCTATTCTATTCTATTCTATTCTATTCTATTCTATTCTATTCTATTCTATTCTATTCCATTCCATTCTTCTGCATTAAATGTCATAACTCACTAGTGAACTATGAACTAATTTTGTGTCTATCCTTGAGCCAGAAAAAAAAATTCATTGATAAATTGAATGGCTCCTATTGACTTTAGTTAATGTGTCTTCTTTTTCTTGTACTTTTCCAAAATCATCTTCTCAATTAGGAGCTTTGTTGTCATTCTTTGTGTACTTGCAGCAAGTAGATACCATATACTTTTCTTCCAGTAGTCCTACAGCTGCTGGCCCTGGTTACTTAGCCAATGGTCTTGAGTCTTATAGTCACCAGATATCCAGGAACTCCAACACTTAGTGTATTCCTTGTTGACCTGGATGACAACCAAATTGTATGAGTTTCTGTAAATTACATCTCACCTTATTGTTTGTGGGAGAGATATTCTTTGTCTGGCTCCTCTGCTAAGGTATGAACAATATGGTTGAACCTCTGGCATAACTGTCATCCTTCTGGGAGCATGCAAGACCCACAGCCATATCAAGGTGGTGCCTCACTGGGGATTATTATTATTATTATTATTATTATTATTATTATTAGCCTCATCTCTTTTATTCATTAAACATGAAATTCAGTTAACATTTAAACATGTATCACAAATATAATTGACTGGCGCTCATGGTTGATATGGGTTGCTGCCAGCATCCAAGGTATCAACCAAGTATTTTCTTAGGATGTACGATGTATTATTTAATGTATTATTTAATGTACAATGTATTATTATTCAGATGTATTATTTGCATAGTCAGCCAGATGTTCAGACTGGGTTTGGCATTTTTGTCTACTTATTGAGTCCTTTCCAAGGACCTGGGATAATCAGATCTTGATGTTTGACGAAGTTAACAGATATTGTCACAGGATGAAAGCTGTTCCAAGTAAAGCTGTCTTCCGCAATTGACTGATGGTGAATTTGTCAATGCCGATAGTGTTCAAGTGGTGCTCCAGTTGTTTTAGTATTGCTCTCAAGGCGCCTATTGCTATTGGTACTACTCTTGCTTGCCTTTGTCATAATCATTCTATTTCTATTTGTAGGCTTTTGTATTTTGTTTTGTTGTTGTTGTTATTGTCAGGGTTCCATCAAAGTTCCGCTCATCCATTCAGCACTCAGACACAGTTATATCCAAGTAAGAATTTATTAGAGAAATCATGTTGGCACATCTGGGAAAACCCTGAATCGGAAGTTGCAGGATTTTTCCCGCCCAAAAGAAATTCAAGGATCTACCTCCCAGCCATACTCAGAGGTCACATGCCCCAATCCTCTTTCAGCTCCAACTTATGCTCTCCTCCTGGCTCTCCTCTTCCAGGTGCCGGTTGATGTGTCCTTGACTCTCCAGAAAAGAATTTTGTTGTGTCTATTCTCCCCCCTAAGC
>JANHFL010009445.1:109678-121921 GCA_032468155.1 Oxyrhabdium leporinum | reverse complement strand
GGAAATATAATGCATATTTAGATTTGTTAACTCTTGCATCAAGCCATCCATGTAAAGCAAAAAAGACATCTTCGCAATGGAAGCTGTCGACCTCGGAACCCTCTGTAAAATCAAGATACGCCATGACAACACTCTGCCGAGGCCAGATTGGTACCTGGAGAAAGTCGAGATCCTGAACGATGCCACTGACAGCGTCTACCTATTTGAATGTGAACGTTGGCTGTCAAGAAAAAAGGAGGATCTAAGCCTTGAGCGAATCCTCTGGGAAAAAGTAAGTCTTGATATTAAAAGGCTTTCCACCTTTCCTACATTTTAGAGGGGGAGAAGAACGCAATTTTTTTTTCCCCCAGAGAGTCAAAGGTCGATTAAAAGAGAGATGGGCTGTCACGAAGAAGAGTGGGTCAAATTATTCTCCAAAGCACCCAGAAGGCAAGACAAGAAACAACGGATGGAAACTAATCAAGGAGGGAAGAAACCTGGAATTGAGGAGAAACTTTCCTGACGGGGAGGACAATTAACGGATGTAACGACTTGCCTTCAGAAGTTGTGGGTGCTTTGTCATTGGAGATTTTAAAGAAGAGACTGGACAGTCTCTTGTCTGGAATGGCCTAGGTTCTCCTGCTTGATCAATGGGTTGGACTAGAAGAGCTCAAAAGTCTCTTCCATGTCTATTCTGATTGATTGAAGGGTTCTTAGAAAATGAAGATAAATTGGGTGCGTTAAGCTGTGGGAAAGCTTCAGTCCTTAATGAATGATTATAAAGTATTGTAGAAAATACAGAATAACGGAAGGGACTTTGGAGATCTTCTAGTCCAACCCACTGCTCAAGCAGGAGACCCTATACTATTTCAGTCAAAAAAGGAGGACCGAAGCAATGAGCAAACCCTTTGGGAAAAAGTAACTTTCTACCTTTCCTAAATTTTAGAGGGGGAAAAGAACACATTTTTTTCAAGAGAGTCAAAAGGTAGATTAAAAGAGAGATGAGCATTCATAGTGGAATCATTTACACAAGATACTATGCTAAACTA
The DNA here is from genome assembly GCA_032468155.1 of Oxyrhabdium leporinum. Classification (NCBI taxonomy): domain Eukaryota; kingdom Metazoa; phylum Chordata; class Lepidosauria; order Squamata; family Cyclocoridae; genus Oxyrhabdium; species Oxyrhabdium leporinum. Next base: position 120,893 of record JANHFL010009445.1, on the reverse strand, counting down.
TGGTACTCAGTTTTAAGTGTGTAGTTAGAATTTGTTGTGGCCCGTCGGCTGCCAGCAAGAGCTAGCAGCAGAGTCAGACAAGGAGGAGTGGGAGGGGGAGCCTGGACCAGCTTCGGAGCCTTTGAAAGGGTCTGATGAGGAAGCAGGATCAGAGACAGAGACAGAGACAGGGCCTTCCGGCCTCCCCCAGGTGGAGAGGTAGCTTTCTTCAGGGCCTGAGCTGAGTGAGGGGGAGGAACAGATGAGGCCCATGTCAGATGCTCATATACATAGAGAGGAGAGGAGAGCAATGGGAAACAATAAGCCGGCTCTCAGGGAAAATAAGAGGTAGATGCTAGCCAGCCCCTCCCTGGTTGGGAAATAAATAGTAGAGGTTTGGGAGTGGCTAGTTGTTGCAGACAACCGTTCATTTTCCAGGGTACATCAATCACGTCAGATTCCTTTGCCAGAACCAGGTCTGTTGGGACTAATTGTTCTGTATTTGAGATGCCAACGGAGTCTCCCTACTGGGAGATAATAGAGAGCGGATTTGCCTCAGCCAATGTGAATGGGGACTCTTTCTGCCTGGCTAATCCTTGAAAATATTTTCTATCTTGAGTTCTCACGTGAACTTGCCCTGTTTTAGAAGGGGATAAGACTTTCATCTGTGACTCATTACTTTTGGTTTTGTTGATCCAACGTGAACAAAGACTGTTCTTGCCCTGACTTAAATTTTTTAAAAAGGGTTTGGGTTACTTGTGAGCAAGTGGTTTCTCATTGCTTGCGAAGGCTGGGTCAGAACAGAATTAGTCACTGCATTAAGTGGGCATAGCTTGTTGTGTGAACACGGCAACTGCACTTCTTGGCCCAGATTTAGGATTTACAGTAATATGCAAACTCAGTCAAAAGGGAGCCAGGTAGCACAACTGGATGAAAAATTTATGAAATATTGTAGTACAGGTAAAGTCCTCGACTTACGATCACCATTGAGCCGAACGTTTATTTTGCTACGAGAGACATTTGTTAACATTTTGCGACCTTTCTCGCCACGGTTGTTAGGTGGATCACTGAGGATGTTGAATTAGTAACACGGTTGTTAAGTGAATCTGGCTTCCCCATTGAGTTTGCTTGTCAGAAGGTTGCAAGAGGTGATCACATGGGACACTCCAACCATCCTAAGTACGAGTCAGTTGCCAAGCGGCCGAATTTTGATCACGTGACCATGGGATGCTGCCACGGTCATAAATCACTTTTTTTCCAGTGCCGTTGTAACTTCAAAAGGTCATTAAATGAGCTGTTATAATTCGAGGACTCTTGGCTTCAGGAGATTCGTAGAAGTACCAATCCTAAGGTTTTCTTGGTTCTGATTAACCAGTTGGAGCTATTTTGTTATAACCCAGAGCCAGAGAATTTTATCTTCTTATTTTTGGCAATTAATCTCGATATCTGTTAAAAATAATCTTTGAAAGGCCCTTTCTCATCCAGTAAAAATACAGCTGCAGCTAAGTTCTGGGTTTCTGATGCAAGCAGGCTTGCGATAGATAAAACATATGGGAAGTCAGATATTTCGCAAACGGTGTACTTTTGACTCTCTGAAAAATTGTATTTTTATCTTCAGCCTATCAGTCCTGCAGTGGGGTCTGAGGGAAAATGAAATTTAAGATGTGGCGCTTTTGATGGAGCACTTGAGTTTCCGGGATGGAAGGAGAAGGCGTTCTGGTTTGGAAAAGCAAGTTTATATCAAAGATCAAAGTCACCTTCTTGAATGTAATTAAGGTTGAAAAGGAAAACAGAAAATAATGTCCCTTAAAGGCATTTTCACTTTTTTTTTCTTTCTTCCTTTTTTGAACTGGAGGGATTGGGGGGAGGGGGGACGGACAACTTCAGGTCTATCAACGTCAAGATTGCATCTTATAGTATCTGCCAAATTTGATGTTTATTTATTTCTTTTAAACTTTTGAGGGGAGAAAAGGGAGACAATGGCATACTGTCAAGCAAAAATCAGCTTCAGTTTAACAGAATAACAGAGTTAGAAGGTCTTGTAGTCCAACCCCCTGCTTAAGTAGGAGACCCTACCATGCCAGACAAGTGGCTGTCCTCTTCTTAAAAGCCTCCAGTGATGGAATACCCATAACATCTGAAGGCAAAGCCGTTCCACTGAGTGATTGTTTTAACTGTCAGGAAATTTCTCCCTAGTTCTAGGTTGCTTTTCCTCTTGATTAGTTTCCATCCATTGTGTCTTGTCTTCCACTCTGGTGCTTTGAAAAATAGGTTTCTACATGGACCTTAGAAAATAAAATTAGCGGCTGGCTGCAGTCTTGTGCTTCATCTGCAACTGTGTCCGTTTTAGTTCTACTCATCTGTTTCGGTGACTCAGAAAATGAGCTACTACAATTTGGTGGCAAAATACAAACAGTGGTGAAATCTCCTGGGTTGCCACAAAGAGGAGGAGGTCAACTTATTCTCCAAAACATCATTGGGCAGGACAAGAAACAATGGATGGAAATTAATCAAGGAGAGAAGCAACCTAGAACTAAGGAGACATTTCCTGAGACTGAGAACAATAAATCAGTGGAACAACTTTCCTCCAGAAGTTGTAAATGCTCCAACACTGGATGTTTTTAAGAAGAGATTGGACAACCATTTGTCTGAAATGGTATAGGGCTTCCTGCCTGAGCAGGAGGAGGTTGGACTAGAAGACCTGGAAGGTCCCTTCTATCTCTATTCTGATTGATTGGAGAGTTCTTCTCAGAAAACGAAGGTAAAATGGGTGCATGGGAAGCTCAGCTGTGGGAAAGCTTCACATGATTATAAAGTAGAGAATACAGAATAACCAAGTTGGAAGGGACCTTGGAGAACTTCTAGTCCAACCCCCAACTCAAACAGGAGACCCTATACCATTTTAGGTAAGTGACCGTTCAGTCTCTTCTTAAAAAGCCTGCAGTGATGAATCACCCACAAGCTGTTCCTCTGATTAAGTATGGTGTCATCTGCAAACTTGATGACTTTCCCTTCTATCCGCTGATCTAGATCATTTATGAAGATGTTGAAGGTTGGTTCTAAACCTTGGGGTACCCCGTTGCTTACTTCCCTCCACACAGATGCATTTCCATTAGGGCTACATGTCGAATGCAGTTTGTCAACCAGTTACAAATCCATCTGGTGGTGATGCTGTCCATCCCACACTTTTCTATCTTAGAAGTAGGTTGTGGTCTACTTTGTCAAATGCCTTACTAAAGTCTAAGTAAGCTATGTCCACTGTATTTCCCCTGATCCACTAATTTAGTCACTTTGTCAAAGAATGTAGTAGTATTTGTCTGGCCTGATACCTTTTTGACAAATCTGTGTTGGCTTCCAGTAAGTAGCTTGACTTGTTTTTAGGTATTCACAGATGTGTTGCTAAATTATTTTTTCCCCCAGTTTCTTCTCTAAAAACCCAAACTCCCCAAAAGCCATCCTGCCCCAAAACAACCATATTACTAACAATTGCAAGGGATTCATTTAACAAGTGTGGCAAGAAAGGTTGTAAAACAGGTCAAAACTCACCTGACTATCTCGCTTAACAACATAAATTTTGGGCTCAATTACGATCGTAAGTCGAGGTCTACCTGTAGATAAAACAAAATGTGGTTGGAAAGAAGAAGAGTTGTAAAAATTGGTGAGAGAAACCTGGCAAGGTGGGGGGAGGGCGGGAGGGAAGAGGCTGGATGTAAAAGCATGAGTAAATGTGAACATCCCCTTTGCAAGTTCATCAACATTGTTTTGAATCAGAATCAGAATCAGAATAGAGCTGGAAGGGGGCCCTGGAGGTCCTCTAGTCTAACCCACCTGTTCAGGCAGAGACCCTATACCATCTCAGACAAGTGACTGTCCAGTCTCTTCTTAAAAACCTCCAGTGATGAAGCACCCACAACTTCTGGAGGCAAGTTGTTCCATTGATTAATTGTCCTCACTGTTACGAAATTTCTCTTTAACTCCAAGTTGCTTTTCTCCTGGGTTATTTTCCATCCATTGTCTCTTGTACTGCCTTCAGCTGCTTTGGAAAAATAAGTTGACCCCCTCTTCTCTGTGGCATCCTCTCAAATGCTGGAATCATGTCCCCCCCAAAGTCCTTCTTTTCTCTAGACTAGCCAAACCCAAATCCTGCAACCGTTCTGACGAAGCCTAATTAATTTCCTCCCTTTTGAAGGCAATGAATAATAGCAACTCAGTAAGCCAGCTCCCACTGGATTCTTTTCAGACGCTGGTATTAAATGCAACACCATCTGACTTGTCTCTGGAATTTTTCCATTTGCTCCTATGTTAACATATACGTGTTTCCCTGGTAATGTGCAATTAAAACATTACTTTGTCTTATAAAATAAATCTTTGCAAACCAACCCGTTTTCCTCAACTGCCATGCAAGGTTTGACTGAACGAAAGGGCGAATGCCACCTATTAATTATGAGCCTGTTAATTAATCCACATACTGTATTTTGAATTCCAATTAGCTCCTCTCTTTTTTTTCCCACCCTGGAAACAGGACATTTGTCACAGAATGGATGTAATCATGGAGTGACAGGAAAACAGGACATTTTTTCATGGAAGAAAGATTTAAGATTGCAGGATGAGGCTAAGCAGCAAAGATAACGTGAAGTATTAGTACTGCGTTATAAAGCCTTAGTAAGATCACAGTTCAAATACTGCGTCCAGTTTTGGTCACCATGATATAAAAAAAAGATGTTGAGACTTTACAAAGAGTGAAGAGAAGAACAAAGGTATGATTAGGGAACTGGAGATTAAAACATATGAAGAACAGTTGCAGGAATTGGGTATGTTTAGTTTAATGAAAAGAAGGATTAGAGGTGACATGATAGCAGTCTTCCAATATTTGCCACAAGGAAGAGGGGGTAAACCTATTCTCCAAGTCACCTGAAGCCAGAACAAGAAGCAATGGATGGAAACTAATCAAGGAGAGAACGAATCCAAAAATGAGAAGAAATTTTCTGATAATGAGAAAAATCAATCATGGAACAGTTTGCCTTCAGTAGTTGTCGGTGCTCAACGCTGGAGGATTTTCAGAAGAGATTAGCCAGCCATTTGTCTGAAATGGAATATGGTTTCCTGCTTGGGCAGGGGGTTGGACTAGAAGACCTCCAACTTCCCTTCCAACTAGGTTATTTTGTTATTCTGTCTTTGTCACCCCATCTTTGATTTAAAAAATAATAATAATAATAATCCAGAGAGTCTTTAACTGTCAGATCCTATCCATCCAAGGCATTCAGGTAACAGCTGTAGAATTAATCCATTTATCGCCCTGAAAAATCTGTGAAAGAGGCTCAGTAGATGCAGAGAGGAAGGGGAAAATTGTTTAAGGTCACTTTGTAAACTTTGTGGCCAAATGAGAGTTTGAACCGGAATTTCCTTCCTGTCCTCAAAAATAAATTCAGCAATAATATTCTCTGGAGATGGGAACTATCTCCTGACTCAAGAAGAAAACAGGTGCACGTCTTAGTGTTCCTTCCTGAATTTGTGCTCTCTTATTAGAACTATGATCCTGGCTGCCTGAGCATAGGAAATGCCTCCCTGAACCGAGACAACGACGCCAATCTAAAGGACAAGAAGACCAACAGCTCTGCACTCGATGGGTCACGTAAGAAAGTAATACTGTGCGGAGAAAGGAGGATATAAGACCTTTCCAGGCTCGTGTCCACACTCAACAAAACCTCTCTATTGCATCATACTGAAGTTATGGATCTATGTCTAGATCAGTGTTTTTCAAACTGGACATGCTGGCTGGAGAATTACAAGAGTTGAAATCCACACATCTTAAACTTCCTTGTTTTTCTTTCAAGACCTTTCGCTTCTCATCCCAAGAAGATTCTTCAGCTCTGATTGGATGGTAGGGAATGGAAGGATTTATACTCGTTGCAGACAGCCGGTCGTTTACATCTTTTTAGAGAGTCCTTGAGACCACTTGGAGGTGTATCTGTGTCCTCAGGGTCACCTGAGTGGTGCAAATGGGTGTGGAGCCTTCTTGGAACTGTTGGAAGGACTGTGTTGTAGACTGGAGATAGGCAGTGTTGTATCCCTCCCCCTGTGTTGAGAGAGGGCTGTTCAATTTGGAAATAGATGGACTCTTTGGCCCCTCATTCAAACTAGTGGTCCTCTCTGTCCAAAATATGGAGAAGGCTCCACACCCATTCAGGACACTAAGGACACAGATAGACCTCCACGTGGCCTCAACGACTCTCTAAAAGAATGCAAACGGCCACCTGTCTGCAAAGAGGTTAAATCCTTCCATTCCCCACCATCTAGTCAGAGCTGAAGAAGCTTCTTGGAAGAAGAGCAAAATGACTTTAAAGAAAAAACAGAAAGTCCAGCTGCTTCTTGAAAAAAGCACCTTTAGGACAACCATGACATGGATGACTGAGAATCTCCATAGACACACATTTTAAAGTTGCCAAGTTTGAAAACACTGGTCTAGACTGTTTCACACACATTTTAGTAGGTCTTTGACAATTCATCAGGGCCAACTCACCATGGCCAACTGGCCACAGCTAACTCACCATGGCCAACTGGCCACAGCCAACTCATCATGGCCAATTGGCCACAGCTAACTCATCATGGCCAATTGTCCATAGCCAACTCACCACGGCCAACTCACCATGGCCAACTCATCACGACCAACTCACCATGGCCAACTAACCATGGCCAACTTGCTGCAGCCAACTCACCATGGCCAACTCACCATGGGACACCTCGCTGCAGGACAAGAGATACACTTATTATCGAACAAATGGTGGGATAGAATCATTAAAGAAAGGATGCAAAAGGAGGGACAAAATGAAATGTGAACAACAAAAATTTAAATATTTTTTAATTTCTTTTAAATAATTACATTGAATTGTTAAATTGTCCTGTGGAGACTTGGCCATGGCTAGTTGTCCCACGGTGAGTTGGTCATGGCAAATTGTCCCATTCTGATTTTAATAGCTTCAGGCTATGCTAAACATGATTGGGGAGGACAAAGAGAATGCCACAACATTTCCAAAACATGGAAAGTCATACAGGTGGGTGAAGACCTGTGGTTTCCTGCCATTTTTGTTTGTTTCCTATGTTGGGATCGATCCTATAGTTTTTGTCTTTGCTTTAACCACAGTACGGAAGGATGCCGTGCTACTAGCCTCCAGCAAGTGTGGCTGCCAGAAGGTCTCATAGAGATAGTCCTCGACGTACAACCACAATTGAGCCCAAAATTTCCATTGCTAAGCAAGACAGTTGTTAAGTGAGCTCTTCCCCATCTTACAACCTTTTTCACCACAATGGTTAAGTGAATCACAGCAGTCGCTATGTTAGTAACACGGTTGTTAAGCTAATCTGGCTTCTCCATTGACTTTGCTCATGAGAAGGCCACCAAAGGGGAACACATGTCTCTGGGACACTTGCAACCATCATAAAATATGAACCAGTTGCCAATTTTGATCACGTGACCACGGGGATGCTGCAACGGTTGTAGGCGTGAAGAACAGTCATCAGTCACATTTGTCAGAGCTGTTGTAACTTTGTACCACACTTTGTAGCGATCCAGCCAGCACACAAGCAAATAATTCAGCAGGATTTATTATATAGAAGAAACTTCTTTATATAGAATAATATAAAACATGATGCATGTATACAATACCCATGCAGCTCTTGCAACATGGTAGAGAGAAGAAAAAGAAGTGAATACTTTCCAGCAAAGACAAAAACAAACTCTTTTTATACACAGAACAGTTAAGCTAAGCCATGTCCAGGCCCCAAGCTGTCTCTCATGGCTCACACTAAAAGTCCTGTGTTTCAGTCACCAAACAGTTCCCATTGGCTGACTTGTTGCCATGCCTATTCCAGTTGATGAATCTTTATACATTGACACTTTGGTTGTAAGTTGAGGACTACCTGTACAACCTCGGGGCGTAACATCCTTTACTCTAGTATTAACTAGAGATCAGGAATTAAAATGGAGGCCTTTGTAAGCTCTGTATCAATCTCATTTGCCTGATGTGATTGTCTTTGTTTTCAGTCATTCCTTACCACATCATTCTCACTACCGGGAAAGAACGTGACTCAAGCACCAGCAGCCGAGTTTTCATAATCATCAGAGGTCCTCAGGAAAACTCTACTGGCCACATATGGCTTGATCTCCCGGAAGGAAAGACCCAATTTGCAGAGTCTTCTGTGGAGAAATTCTCTGTGATGGGAATAGATGTTGGTGAAATCAGAAAAATTGAGGTATGCCGTAGGACTGACAAGTGAGGTCTGAAAGAGTGATTAGTTAGATCAGGGATATCAAACTCAAGGCCCGTGGGCTGGATCCGGCCCACGGGGTGCTTAGATCTGGCCTGCGGGGACACCCTGGAAGCAGCAAAGGACTGGCCTACAGTGCCTCTGCCAGCAAAAATGGAGCTCGGGAGGGCCTCGCTGCCAGAGAACTGGAGCAGGCCGTCACAGCTAAAACGGAGCCACACGCAGCTCTCCCGAGCTCCATTTTCACTGGCAGAGCAGTGCAAGAGGCCACTGCAGACGCCCCCGAGACAAGTGATGTCAAGCTAGCTATGCCCACCTCAGCCATGCCCTTGCAGCTCCCGAGATCAAACACAACCCTGATGTGTCCCTCAGGGAAATTGAGTTTGACACCCTTGAGTTAGATCCTTAAGCTCAGCTTTGCCTAAAAAGAGGCAGAGAAATTGCAGGCCTCCAGAAGTTGTGGGTGCTCTATTTTTTTGAGTGAGTATTTTTTGTTTGTTTGTTTCATTATTTTGTCGAGCAAGGAACATAGTGGGTAGGATAATGGTGCTGTGTTATTACTAGAACACGGGTGTCAACCTCGCCATGTTACATTTCCGCCACGTGATGTTTTGTGACCTTTTTTCCACTCGTGGATCTGGGGTGGGCATGACTTGCATGTGATGCATGTAGCCCGTAGGCCACCAGTTTGATATCCCTGTACTAAAAGAAGCAGGATGGTATTTGGGGAGTTTGGGTTTTTAGAGAAGATTCTGGAAAAAAATAATCAAGCAACAGATCTGCGAGCACCTACAAGCCAATATGGATTTGTTAAAAACAGATGATGCCAGGCAAAGCTTATGACAATCTTTGACAAAGTGACTGAATTAATGGATCAGGGATACGCTTTGGACATAGTACGCTTGGACTTCAGTAAGGCATTCGACAAAGTAGACCACAACCTACTTCTTGGTAAGAGAGAAAAAATGGATTCATAACTGGCTGACCAACCACACTCAACATCATTAACGGAACTACATCTACACAAAGAGAAGTAAACATTGGGGTACCCCAAGATTCTGCCTTAGGCCCAGTACTCTTCAACATCTTCATCAATGATTTGGACGAGGGGATAGATAGGGAACTCCTCAAATTTGCAGACAACACCAAGCTGGCAAGAATAGCCAACACTCCGGAAGATAGGCTTAAAATACAGAAGGATCTTGACAGACTTGAACATTGGGCGCTATCTAACAAAATGAAATTCAGTGATGAAAAAAGTAAGTTTGTCAGGGTTCCATCAAAGTTCCGCTCGTCCATTCAGCACTCAGGCACGATTATATCCAAGTAAGAATTTATTAGAGAAACCATGTTGGTACATCTGGGAAAAACCTGAATCTGAAGTCCTAGGGTTTTTCCCACCCAAAAGAAATCCAAGGATCCACCTCCCGGCCATACTCAAAGGTCACATGGCCCAATCATCCTCCAGCTCAAACTGATGCTCTCCTACTGGCATTCCTCTTCCAGGTGCAGGTTGACTTATCCTTGACTCTCTTGAGAAGAATTTTGTTGTGTCTATTACCCCCATAAGCATATGTGAAACTCCCCCCTCCCGTTTTCCCAGGTACTCGATGTGGCAGCCACAGAGGCCTCTACAAATATGGCTCCCAAGGCTGACCTTTAGCAGTATTTCCAGAGGGAGAAAGTGATTTCTTATAACTAAAAGCCACTTCAATAAAACTGCCAACCCCAGCAGAAAAAGGAAAAGAGAAATGGCTGTCAATGTTTCTTCAGCCTTATTGCAGCCAAGGATTACAGCCACTACCTCCATCCAGGTTTGATGGCAGCTTTTTCAAAAACTTATTTTTCCTTTTTTTCAGTTATGTATCATTGGAGTGCCAGGCAACTCTAATCTTACCTTTGGACCCATGATGGTTTCACAACAAGGTTGTTGGCATGGTCCGGTCATGAGGATGATCAAATTGGGCAAGATGGCGAAACTGCAACCATCCACGATTTAAGTTCCGTTGTGGGTTCTTTGCACAGTCAACCAGTTGTTCATATTGGATTTGGCATTTTTGTCCACCTAGTGAGTCCTTCCCAAGGACCTGGAATAGGCAGACGTGGGTGTTGATGGTGTTACAGATATCGTTGCAAGATTAAGCTGTTCTGAATAAAGCTGCCTTTTGCAATTGACTGATGGTGAACTTGTCAATGCTGATGGGATTCATGTAGTGCTCCAGTTGTTCTCGGATTACATCCAAAGAACCTATTGATACAACCTTTGCTTTCTTTTACCACAGTGGTTCTATTTCTATTTGCAGGTCTTTGTAATTTGTTATCTTTTCCAGTTCTTTCTCTTCTCTTATTATTATTACATATATCACAGGCATGACATGGATAAAAGTAGCTGGAGCTTCAATTATATGCTCATGGCCACCATCTTGATTTTTTTTTACCTACTCTGTGGACAGCCCTGCACAAGATCACATCTGATGTCAAAAAAACTAAGCTGGATTAGATCTGCTATGTAGCTGAAAGAAACATCACTGCTCTGAGAGGTTGACAAAAACATCCTGGAATAAGCAATGATGAGCTATTTCCATAACTGTTGCCGGGAAAGTGACATGGATATATTCATAACCTCACCTCGAAGGAGATTTTACTTGTCCATGATGTTGACCTTGTCTTGAGCACATGACCTGATTTATGAAATTTTGCTCTGCTGCTTTCAAGGCCACTGCACGCCTGCTTTTTCTCTTAATAAGCTCTGAAAAAAAATACAGCATTTTCATCTTTTCAGGTGGATATATTCCTGTGACCAGACCAACTTTCACTTTCATTGATTGACTAGGCTTGACTGTCATTGATGGACTGTCATCAGCCACCCAGAGTCGCATTATAAGAGAGGTGGTTAACATAATAATAATAATAATAATAATAATAATAATAATAATAATAATAATAATAATAATAATAATAATAATAATAA
>JANHFL010009445.1:75776-95461 GCA_032468155.1 Oxyrhabdium leporinum | reverse complement strand
AAAGTGGTAGCAGTCCAATAACCCTGCTGACTCATTGCTACTGTTGCATCAGCATTATAACATTACAGTATTACAGCTTTACAACCTTACAGCAGCTGGTCAGCTGTTAAATTAGTATTACCCTAACAGAAAGCCTTGAGTTGTAGACCTCACAACTTCTTTAAAAACAGAGTGAGGACCTTATCAGATAGAGAGGAATAGTCAACTGACCTTTCTTTGATTAAGGGTAGTCCTCGCCTTACAACTATTCATTTAGTGACCAAAGTTACAACAGCATTGAAAAAGTGACTTGTGACCATTTTCACACACAGTCACATGATCAAAATTTAGGCACTTGGGAAGTGGTTCGTATTTATGACGGTTGTAGTGTCCCCGGGCCACGTGATCGCCTTTTGCGATCTTCTCACAAGCAAAGTCAAAGGGAAAGCCAGGTTCACTTAACCACAGTTTGCTAACGTAACAACGGCAGCGATTCACTTAACAATGGTGGCAAGAAGGTCGTAAAATGGGGCAGAACTCACTGAACAACTGTCTGGCTTCGTTAATGGAAATTTTCTGCTCGATTGTGGTCGTAAGTCCAGGACTACCTGTGTAATTCAATTTTATTTCTTTTTCTTTTTTTAAACAAAAAATCCATTTCAGTTTTGGCTAGAGCCCTGCCCACTTCTTTGTCTTGGAAGAGTAACACAAGTTCAAGATTATGCTCCATCCAACTACAAATGATACTGTGATTATTATTATTATTATTGTTATTTTAAAAAGCTTGTTTTCTCTAAAAGAAAGCACGTACATATTTAAACGGTAGCTAACCAGAGAAACCTGAAACTGAAGCTCAAACACTGTGGCCACCAAATGGGAAGAGAGGACTCATTGGAGAAGACCTTGATGTTGGGGAAAGTGGAAGGCAAAAGGAGAAAAATGAGACGACAGAGGATGAGATGGTTAGCTGGCGTCATTGGTGCAATGAAGATGAATTTGAGCAGACTCCAGGAGGCAATGAAAGACAGGGGGCCTGGCATGCCGTGGTCCATAGAGTTGTGAAGAGTCAGCCATGAGCTTAGTGAGTCAACCACAACTACCAGAGAGTCCCTAAGGTGCTTTTTCAAGAGGCAACTAGACTTTCGGGTTTTTCTTTGAAGATGTTTCGCTTCTCATTCCAAGAAGCTTCTTCAGCTCTGGCAGGATGGTGGGGAATGGAAGGATTGATGCTCCTTGCAGACAGCTGGACATTTGCATTCTTTTAGAGAGTCATTGAGGCCACTTGTAGGTTTGTCTGTGTCCTCAGAGCCACCTGAGTGGTGCAGATGGGTGTACAGCCTTCTTGGAACTGCTGAGAGGATGGTGTTGTAGACAAGAGATAGATAAAGTTGTATCCCAACCACCCCTCTGTTGAGACAGGGCTTCTCAGAGAAATGGGAGGATTTTGGACAGAGAGCTGGTTTGAAAGAGGGGTCGAAAAGGTCATCTATGTCAAAATTGAACAGTCCTCTCTCAGCACAGGGGGAGGGACACCACATCACCTATCTCCAGTCTACAACACGGTCCTTTCAACAGTTCCAAGAAGGCTCCACACCCATTTGCACCGTTCAGGTGACCCCGAGGACACAGATAAACCTCCAAGTGGCCTCAAGGACTCTCTGAAAGAATGCAAATGACCAACTGTCTGCAAGGAGTATAAATCCTTCCATTCTCCACCCTCCAGTCAGAGCTGAAGAAGCTTCTTGGATGATAAGCAAAACGTCTTCAAAGGAAAACCAGAAAGTCCAGTTGCCTCTGGAAAAAGCAGCTTTGGGTCAACCAGGACCTGGATGACGGAGGATCTGCATAGACAACTACCAGAGAGGAACTTGCTTTGGTCTTTATAGGGCTACATAAGTTGGTTGAATGTATAAAAATAGGTAAAGTTGGCACTATGCTCTCTGCCAATCCAGCCTTGGGGGCCCTCCCACCATTCCAGTGTTTCTTAAGCTTAGCAACTTTGAGACGTGAGGACGTCACCTCCCAGAATTCCCCAGACAACCAGCGGCACTCTTGAGTTAATGTGCTGTTTATTGATCGAGGGTTACCAGTACCTGAATCCTTTTAAGATGTCAGAATAAGGAAGGACATATTATAGGACATGACAACTTAACCCTGTCTCCCTCATGGGCTGATGTTGAGATAAGGGCAATGTTAGGGAGACAGAGAGATTTGAAATGGTTAAGGTTTGAATTCGAAATTTGAAAGGGTGAAGGGAGAAACGGTTCAATGCAAGGTGTTGGGGTACAGCCACAGTGGGGTTAAAAAGGAGACTTCCAAAGGGGTAGCAAATGAAAACTCAACAGCTTAAAATTCCTTAAAGTTTAAAGTTGAGGTTGGGAACCCCTCCTCTGTTCAGCAAGGGACTCAAACTGAAGCAGCATTGAGTGACAGCTGCCCACCATCCGATTGAAGACTTGGAATGAAAAATTGGCCAACACTTCTCTCGGGAATAGATTCTACCATCCAGCTCCTCATCCTGTAACCCCCCCTTTTTTTTTTACCACTTCCTAATATTCAGTTGAAACCTCTTTCTTGTAATCTATTGTTCTGTTGCATTCCATGGCATTCTGGAGTGAAAGAGATTAGTTCTTGCACACCCGTTACCTGTTATTCTGTTATCACCAATTCTTTCAAAGTCTTTTAAATCATTAGAGCCATATAAGCTTGATTAATGCAGTAATTTCTTTTTGTATTAATCTCATTTTTGTATTAATATGATTGAAACTCAGATGCCACACTGTCCGTGTATCAATATGGATGTATCCTTTAAAAAAAAAGTGGCAAAAGTCCTTTAAATCAGTTAATCAATTGGAATACAGCTGGAAGGGGGCCTTGGAGGTCTCCTAGTCCAACCCCTTTCTCAAGCAGGAGACCCTCTACCATTTCAGACAAGTGGCTGTCCAACCTCTTCTTAAAAACCTCCAGTGTTGGAGCACCCATAACTTCTGGAGGCAAGTTGCTCCACTGGTTAATTGTCCTCATTGTTAGGAAATTTCTCCTTAATTCCAGGTTGCTTCTCTCCTTGGTTAGTTTCCATCCATTGTTTCTTGTCTTGCCTTCTGGTGCTTTGGAAAATAAGTTGACCTCCTCTTCTTTGAGGCAGCCTATCAAGTATTGGGATACTGCTATGTCACCCCCTGCTCCTTCTTTTCTCTAGACTAACTATACCAAATTACTGCAACCCTTCTTTATACATTTTAGTCTCCATGCCCTTAATTTCATAGGACTTCAGTTTTTCAGGGGCCCTGACTGTCTCTATTATTCTTTTTTTTTTTTTGAACCTGATCTAGTTTTACTGGGACACAATAGGAATTTGGTTTTTGTTTTGTTTTAAAGGAAGTATTCCTTCCTGTACTTTGCAAATTTCCGTTGAAGCCTAAAATTGCATTCCCCCCCTTTTTTTTTTATTTTTTGCAGCTACACCATATGGCTCTTTTTTAAAAATAAAAAAAAAATACATCTTTAAATAATTATCTTTTCAGCCTCTCTTTCACAAGTGTTTTTGCCCAGCCAGAAATCCTTTCACTCGATACATATGCATTTGTTGTCTTTTTCTAAAAGGAAGAATTTTGCACTTGTCTCTGGTCAATTTAATCTTGTTATTATTGTCCCTTCTGGTTCTCTATTGATGGATTTCAGTATTTGCTGTCCCTCCCAAATTTTGTGCCATCTACAGACGTGATGAGCGTGTCCTAGATTAAAAAGTTCAGCATCCAGAACTGATGTTCTGTGGCCCTTCGCTTGATGAGCAAACCCGGAGTACAATAATTAAGTTAGCTATCTAGCACTTAATTGCCATGCCATTCAGACCTCACAAGTCTTGCTGCCAAGCCAGAATTTGCCTATGTGTTAAATATGATTCCTGCTTTCGCTCTACCTGTACCTTATTATAACAGAATAATAGAGTGGGAAGGGACCTTGGAGGTCTTCTAGTCCAACCCCCTGCTCAAGCAGGAGATCCTATACCATTTCAGACAAATGCTTGTCCGATCTCTTCTTAAAAAACCTCCAAAGATGGAGCAGAGATTGGACAATCATCTGCCTGAAATGGCATAGGATCTCCTGCTTGAGCAGGAGGTTAGACTAGAAGACCTCCAAGGGTCCCCTCCAACTCCATTAGTCTGTTATTCTGTTCGTTTCTTAGATGAAATCAGTCTCTTAGATAAGGTGTATGCCCTTTGGATTATTAAAGCACCCAGAAGCAGCAGTAAGTCGCATGAAAATAACAAAACTAGCATTTCAGCCTTGCAATGCGGGCCGCTCATTCTTTGTCGATGTGTGTGTGTGTGTAGATGTGTTTGACAAAAGGGAAGGAAGTTGCAAAAGGGAAGGAAGTTGGCATGACGCGACTTCATTATTTCTCCCCCTCTCTTAGCCCCGTATGGAAGCCCCTGTAGGGACTCACAACTTCTCATCTTCCAAAAAGTGTCTTGGAGATGAAGGATAACAGAAGAACAGACTTGGAAGGGACCATGGAGGTCTTCTAGTCCAACCCCCTGCTCAAGCAGGAGATCCTATACCATTTCAGACAAATGGCTGTCCGGTCTCTTCTTAAAAACCTCCAGCGTTGGAGCATTCACCACATTCTCCCTCTCTCTCTCTCTTTTCCTCTCTCCCTCGCCTTCTGTCTCTTTCTCCTTCGCTCTCTCTCCCTCTCCCACTTCCTAGCCCTTTCCCCCTCTCCCTCTCTCCCTCTGCATCCCCCTTCCCCTCTTCCTTTCCCTTTCTCCCTCCCCCTCTCCCTGTTCCTCTTCCTTTTCGTCTCCCTCTCTGTTGTGTTCTACATTGTGCAAGCAGAACTGCACGTATTTCTATTTGTGTGTGTGTGTGTATGAAATAAAAGCAACTAATCTGTCTATGTTGCGTCTACAAGCTTCTCTCATAAGTCAATTGCTCAATATCAAGAAAAGAGACTTTAAATGCATTGCTGTGCCCGGAGTACAAGAGTTGGTATTGTACAACTGACAAGGCAGTTGATTTTGTTTAACTGCTTCGAAAGTATGGGCACAGGAGTTTATTTTGAAAATAAATTTTTGAAAAGAGATCTCATCTCCTCCTTCTTACCCATAAACCATAGTTTGCCTTCTCTAGTCCAGAGAGCCGACATTTCCATATTAATCTTTTGGGTACTACTTCATCCAAATAACAAAAGTTAGAAGTGGTGAGAAAAACACTCACAAGTTTACCTTCTGATTGAAAATGGACATGTCTGTCCTGATTATCTCTAGGTGCACGTAGTCCTCGACTTACATCTGTTCATTTAGTGACAGTTCAAAGTTACAACGGCACTGAAAAAAAATGACTTAGGACCATTTTTCACACTGCAGCATTCCCCCTGGGGGATCAAAATTCAGACGCTTGGCAAGTGACTCCTATTTATGACGGTTGCAGGGACCCGGGGTCATGTGATCCCCTTTTGTGACCTTCTGACAATTGAACTCAATGGGGAAGTCAGATTCGCTTAACAACCGTGTTACTAACTAGAACAACTGCAGTGTTTCACCTAACAACTGTGGCAAGAAAGGTCATAAAATGGAGTAAAACTTACTTAATCGCTGTCTCGCTTAGCAGAGGCAGAAACGCTTAGGCTCAATTGTGGTCCTAAGTCAAGGACTATCTGTCGATTTTTCAACCCCCCCTTGTGATCGTAATTCGAGGACTGCCGTTAGTATTAATCAAGTTGCTTCGACTTCCAAAGGAATGAGATTCTTCTGTTCTGACAGGCATCGCGCCAGGCTGGCATCTGGAATATATTGACATTGAAGACTCTCTTATGGACAAAATTTTCCGTTTCCAGTGTGACCGCTGGCTTGCAAAAGATGAAGATGACGGCCAGATTATACGGGAGCTGGCTTGTGCCAACAATGTCATTTTGGAATTGAAAGAACGTACCTGTAAGTTGAACAACAAGCAAGAAAAACCAAATGCACAGGTATAGTGTAGGTGGCACCTGGCTCAATAGTTATAATTGTGAGAGGGATCTTGGCGTCCTAAGGGACAATCTACTTAAATATGAGCCAGCCGTGTGCAGTGGCTGCAACTGCATTAACAGAGAGATAGAATCAAGATCACGGGGGAGTGTTAATACCACTTTATAATGCCTTGATAAAATCACACTCGGAATATTGCATCCAGTTTTGGTCGCCACGATATAAGAAAAGTGGTTGAGAGTCTAGAAAGAACGCAGAGAAGAGGAACAAAGGTGAAAGAGGGGACTGGAGGCTAAAAGATATGAACAATGGTTGTGGGAACTGGGGATGTCTAGTTCAATGAAAAGGAAGACTAGGGGTGACATGATAGCAGTCTTCCAATAATTGAGGGGGCTGCCCCAAAGAAGAGGGATCAAGCTATTGTCTATAGCACCTGGAGGCAGGACAAGAAGCAATGGATGGAAACTAATCAAGGAGAGAAGCAACCTAAAACTAAGGAGAAATTTCCTGACAGTTAGAACAATCAATCAGTGGAACAATGCTCCATCACTGGAGGTTTTTAAGAAGCGATTGGACAGCCATTTGTCTGAAGTGGGATAGGGCTGGCTGCCTGAGCAGGCGGTTGGACTAGAAGACCTCCAAGGTGCCTTCTCATTCTGTTATTCTGGGAGGAATGAGATGAGATGTCACTGGAAAATGGCCTCTCCATTTGTTAGCCGTCTCCTCAAATGTCAGAGTTCGGAGGCCATATTCCTATCACTTCCATGAGTAGACACTCTGGGTGGAAATGGGATAAATGAGCCCATGATACTGACTCTCCTTGTCAGACATGTCTTCTGGATGTTGGGGCTAAAAAAAACCCTGAAAAAGAGCTTTTTTTTTTCTGTGCATGGTAGGGGAAGCTAATCTTATGAAAGCCTAAGGGGGAAAAAATACAGTTGTCTTAATCTTACCTTTAGAGATTTAGAGAAAGCAGCTGAATAAACCTCACAAAATCAATAGATCAATTCAACGCTATGTGTTTTAAGTTTTAAATTTCATATATTCCTGGAGATCAGACATTCAGATGTTCATCCAAGAATTTCCCCCATGATGGTTACAGTTTGACTAAATGAAGGAGAGCCAAGCTGCTTAAGTTGAGATTTTTAACTCTCAATCCCGCATCAGTGAAGCACTTCCGTAAATAAACAGGAAATCACAGGGGAAGAAAGTTAAGAAGCTGTCATAAGCAGAGAGTAACTACTGAGTAACCCTAGGTTACTCTTAGAAACACAGATTGGTAGAATAGTTCTCCTGGTTTCTCACTTTTCTTGGAGATCATAGTATCAGAGGGCTAGGAGGGACCTTGGGGGCAGTGGTGGGATCCAACTAATCTAACAACCGATTCGTCCTAAAGACCGGGTGGGCGTGGCTGGGGTGTGTGCGTCATGTGACTGAGTGGGCATGGCCAACTTGATGCCACTCATGGCAAGGTGGGGCGGCACAGACAGGCTGAAGCCACTGGCCAAGGCAGGCGAAGTGAGATTGGGTGGGGCGGGGTGGGCGGGGCTGGGCGGGGCCAGCCAGTGGTGGGATTTGCCAGTTCGCCGAAGTGCACAGAATTTTAACAACCAGTTCGCCCGAACCGGTCCAAACCAGCTGAAGCCCACCTCTGCTTGGAGGCCGCCTAGTCCAACCCTCTGGGGACATCAAGGATCAAAAAATTGGGACTCTCACGTACCAAGCAGAATGCAGAATAACAGAGTTGCAAAGGATCTTGGAAGACTTTAAGTCTAATCCCCTGCTGAAACAGGAGATCCTATACCATTTCAGATGAATGATCCTCCAATCTATGTTAGGATTTGAATAAACAGGGATGACCTTGGAGGTCTTCTAGTCCAACCCCTTGCTCAGGCAGGAAACCTTATACCATTTCAGACAAATGGCTGTCCAATCTCCTCTTAAAAAAACCTTCATTGTTGATACATTCAGAACTTCTGGAGACAAGTTGCTCCTCCGATTAATTGTTCTCACAGTCAGAAAATTTCTCCTAGGCTGCTTCTTTCCTTGACTTGTTTCCATCCATTGCTTCTTCTCCTGCCTTCAGGTGCTTTGGAGAAGAGCTTGACCCCCCTCTTCTTTGTGACAACCTCTGAGATATCGGAAGACTGCTATCATGTCACCCCTAGTCCTTCTTTTCATCAAACTAGACATACCCAATTCTCTTCTGAAAAACCTCGAGATGCTCCTGAACTATGAACCACGGAATGGGAAACGCTAAATGCTAACTTTTCCCTGAATTTTCAAGCTTATGAGATCCTCACAATCACCAGCAATAAGGAGGATGCAGAGACCAAGGAAAACATATCCATTATTTTTGAAGGCAAGAGAGGGCGTTCCAAAGAGTTCCTTCTGGAGAACTCCTCCAGAAAGAGAAGGTTTTTAAGGTATGTTATTATGATACCATAATTATAATGACCTGAACTCTTCATTCATTATAAAACTGAATGACTATAATCAGCAAACTTTGGGCTGATTAAAAGATTGCCCTTAATGATTGCATTGTTCAGCAGACTCTATTGCTCATTTTAAAAATAAGCACTGTATTTATAAATATAGATATATCGTTATAAGATTCATTCATTATTGGCCACGTTTAGGGAATGCCTTTCCTAAACAGATGTATCTTAGTTCTTTAATCTCCAAATAAATACATTCCTTTCTTTTTCCTTTAAAAGAATTAGATGTTTATACGTGCAACGTGATATATGTTAATGCATTGACTGAAGTGTTTCTCGTAAGTGTTCAGAGAACCTGCATTATCTCAGTGACCTGTGCTTTGAGAAATGTTGGCTTGCTTGTGAACACAATTATACTTATGCCTTTTAATAAGAAATAAGTCAGGAAACCTTTCAGACAAATTGAAAACATGGTTTTCATCTATAAATTAATATTATATGTAGTTAAGTCCTTCCTGGAACTTTCTAGGGATGATTTAAAGATATATGGCTATATAAATTTGTGCTAGACAGTTTTTAAGCTTTAAAAATATTTATTTATGTATATAAATAGCTCATGGCCGCACACATACCACCTTCCACCTATTTCTCCCAGAACAATAACTCAGTGAGGTGGTTGAGTTGAGAGAGACCGTGATTTGCCCAAAGTTGGATTTCATGCCTCAGGCGGGACTAGAGCTCACAGACTCCTGGTGATTGGCCCAAACTCACCCAGCTAGTTTTCATGCCTGAGGTGGGACTAGAACTCACTGTCTCCTAGTGATTACCCCAAAGTCACTCAGTCGGCTTTCATGCCTAAGGTGGGACTAGAATTCACAGTCTCCTGGTGATTGGACCAAAGTCACCCAGCTGTCTTTCATGCCTTGGGTAGGACTAGAACTCCCAGTCTCCTGGTGATTGGACCCAAGTCACCTAGCTGTCTTTCATGCGTAAGGTGGGACTAGAATTCACAGTCTCCTCGTGATTGGCCCAAAGTCATCCAACTAGTTATCATGCCTAAGGTAGGAGTAGAACTCACAGTAGTTTCTAGCCGGGTGCTTTCACCACTAGGCAAAACTGGCTCTATCGTATGTTCCATTATCATTTCAAACAATGTTCATTAACTTACATCATTAGCAATTGTTGGTCTGCTCATTAACAATTAAAGCTTTATGTTGGGGTGGGGGTGGGGGTGCGGAATCCACAGAGGAGCCTCAGATGTATTCCAATTTTCTTCAAAAAACGTTGATGATATCGCCGCCATCTGTGTTGGTCACTGTCCAAAAGATGGGAAGAGACTGAGGGCAAAACGAGACGTATATTGGCATGTTCAGGAAATCATCATTAGAGAGATGGAACTTGGCAACAGGTATGTGCCTGATAATGAAAAGAAGCACGAATGACATAGACAATCAGCCACGGTTTGTGATGTTGGTTTGTGGCATAAAAGGTTTGTGGTCCTAATTGCTGCACAGGTAGTCCTCGACTTAACACCAATTCACTTAGTGACCATGCAAAGTTACAATGGCACTGAAAAGAGCGACTGACAACCGCTTTTTTTTCCACATGTAAGACCATTGTGGTATCCCCGTGGTCAAAATTTGGCCGCTTGGCAACTGACTCACATTTGTGACCGTTGTAGTGGCCCGGGGTCATGTGACCTTCGGACAAGCAACAGAGAAGCCAGATTCACTTAACAACAGTGTTACTAACTGAACAACTGCAGAGGTTCATTTAATGACTGTGGCAAGAAAGGTTGTAAAATGGAGCAGAGCTCACTTAACAGCTGTCCTGCTTAGCAGCAGAAATATTGGGCTCAGTTGCAGTTGTAAGTTGAGGACTCCCTCTAGATGCCTCAGATTTGATTTAGAGAGGAGATGAAGACAAGGTAGTGAAGTCTGAAAACCAGCTCCCTGAGGGGAATGGGACAACTTGCCACAACCAACTTGCTGCGGCCAACTCTCCATGGCCAACACCCCATGGCCAATTCCCCATGGCCAGCTTGCCATGGCCAACTCCCCATAGCCAGCTTGCCATGGCCAACTCCCCATAGCCAATTCATCATGGCCAACTCTCCATGGCCAACTCCCCATGGCCAATGCCCCATGGCCAGCTTGTCATGGCCAACTCATCATGGCCAACTCCCCATGGCCAACTCCCCATGGCTAATTCCCCATGCCCAATTCATCATGGCCAACTCCCCATGGCCAATTCCCCATACCCAATTCATCATGGCCAACTCCCCATGACCAACTCCCCATGGCCAACTTGCCGCAGGACAACTCGCTGCGGGACAATTTCACAATTCTATTTAATTTTTTTAAATAAATAAAAATTATTTTAATTTTTGCCATTCACTTTTCATTTGGCCCCTCCTTTTGCTTAATGATTCTATTCCACCATTTCTTTGATATTAGTGTAATTCTTATCCTGCAGCGAAGTGTCCTGTGGCTATCAGTCAGTTTAATGTCAGGGTTTCAAGTCATAATCCCATATCAAGCAAAACTCTGAGGCAGGTGAAGTCCTCAAAGAATAGCTTTATTGGGGATATCATATTGGCACAGATCTGGTGAAAACCGACTCTAAAAGTTCCCACGGGTTTCACCTAATTAAAAGTGAAAGTTTGTTACTTCTTCCCCAACCCTTAGTCACATGGTCCAATCAGCATACAGTCCAGTTGCTAGATGACCTCAGTCTCCTCCTTCTGAACACCTGCGGGAATGTCCTTGGTTCACAAGGGAAAGCATTTTGTTTTGGCAACAGCACCGCTGCTATCTCTATTCCCTGCTCCCTATCCCTCTGCTCCAGTATGAGTCAGCACTGAAGCGGGAAAATTAAAAAATGGCCTCAGTTCAGCCAATTTCAAGGTTGACAGGGGAGAGTTGGCCATGACAAGTTGGCTGTGGCGTGTTAGCCATGGTGAGTTGTGTCAGAGTGCGTACATCTTTACTATGTGAGACAACCCAGGAGCAATAACAGCAAATAGAGGTTTGTCATAAAATAGTGGTACAAAAGAATATATACTGTACATACATATACTATAGGCAGAAGTCAAACAGTCAGTAAATTACAGCAGGAAAAAACACATCATGAGAGAGAGGCACCCTAACAGGGCCTCTTATAATACAGGTTCTTAAAGGGATAACAGCCAAAAACCTTGCTGACTCATTCCCATCATTGCATCATTGCAGCAGCTGGTCAGGTCTTAAATCACTATCTTGACATGTTGGCTGTGGCGAGCTAGCCATGGCATATTGTCATAGACCCCTCCCTGAGCATGTTTAAGGGTGGCTGGGTTTGAATGGGGAAAGGGTTACTGTACAGCATACTCTGCCATGTACAAAAAGCCAGGCAATCAAAGCAGCATGAAACTCACATAGATTTGGGGTTAAGAGAGTGTCCAGTTTACCATTAAAGTCAAGGTGAAACTCTCCATCAAAGTTATTTCTCATGACCAACCCCAAACCCCAATTAACCCTAAGTGGCACATCATATCTCTTTTCCAGCAAACTTCACATGCTAGTTTATTTGCAAAATGATCCAAAAGATTGGAGTGGAAGAAAAAGGGTGGAACAAAAGTTACAGTCATTAAGGAGAGGAGTTGTGGAGGGAAGATTTTTTTTTTTTAAAGCCAATTAAGTGGCTTTTCTGGGCCTAAAAATGATATGGAATTTTGCCACCAGAAGGAATTTAAACAAAAGGGTAACAAGCATTCAATCAGAAAGGATTTAGCAAAGCTGGCACAATACTTGTTAGAGAAAGTCAGTTCTTCCTTGCCAAAGAAAAACAGGCATTCTGCAGCAAATATTTTAATTGTGGGGAGGCAGGAAGGTAACGCATGAATGCTTTCAAATTCAGGATTCCGCTTTCTTCTTCTGGCAGGTATTTCTTCAAATGCAACGCAAAAATTCCACTCCGCCTCAAGAGAGGAGACCACAAGGTTTTTGAGTGTGCCAAGGTGATCGAAAGCTTCGCTAGCAAAGCTCGGAGTTTGGTGCCTGTCAGATATGAAGTGATTGTCGTGACAGGCTCCCAGAAAGGATCTGGCACAGATGCCAATGTCCACATTACTATATTTGGAGTGAACGGGGATTCGGGCAAGCGGCGTTTAAAGCAGAAATTCCGTAATCTCTTTGAACGGGGCAGCACCGATCGGTTTTACCTGGAAATTCTTGAACTCGGAGAGTTGAAGAAAGTTCGGATTGAACACGACAGCAGCAGACTCTCTCCCGGGTGGTTGGTGGAGAGAGTCGAGATTACCAACTCAGCTACGGGCATAACCACCAACTTCCCTTGCGGAAAGTGGTTGGATAAGAATAAAGGGGACCAGTTAACATGGAGGGAATTGTTTCCTAGAAGTTAATGGCAACGTTAGAATAGAATAGAGCTGGAAGGGACCTTGGAGGTCTTCCAGTCCAGCCCCCTGCTCAAGCAGGAGAACCTATACCATTTCAGACAAGTGACTGTCCAGTCTCTTCTTAAAAGCCGCCAGTGATGAAGCACCCACACAGAGGTGGTATTCAGCCGGTTCGGACTGGTTCGGGTGAACTGGTACTCTGATGATCAGCTGGCCCAGCCCTTGCCCTATATCCACTCAGCTGATTCGCACGGCACAGCAGATTGCCACACCTCAGCTGTGTTACTCACCTGAAGTAACATAGAATGTAAGTTTTCAAGCTAGTTTTTTTAATGCTGTGCACGCGTGCTCACCGAACCGGTGGTGAAACAGGTTGCAATCCACCACTGCACCCACAACATCTGAAGGCCAGCTGTTCCACTGGTTAATTGTCCTCAGTGTTGGGAAGTTTCTCCTTAATTCCAGGTTGCTTCTCTCCTTGATTAGTTTCCATCCATTGCTTCTCGTCCTACCTTCAGTTGCTTTGGAAAATAAATTAACTCCCTCTTTTTTTGTGGCAGCCCCTCAAATACTGGAATGCTGCTATCTATCACGCTATACTTTGCAGGATGCAATTTTCCAAAATGTTTTTGCCTCATCTGGCAGGTGAATTTTCAGTCTGGAATGCTTTCTTCAACAAATTAAATTTCAGAGCAGAAAAACAACTTGGGGGTTTGATGTAAATCTAACTTAATCCAGCGCTTTGCAGGACTTGGATTGTAAGAGGGTTGGGCAATTTCCTATTTTTCAAAAACGGATCCTTTTATTTAGTAAAATCTTCATTCCATTCCAAAATGTCTTTTCTCCCACACCCAGAAAGAAATATTATAACTCCCATCAGCTCTTCAATAGACTTAGCTGTAATTTATGACGATTTGCTAAATGTTCTTTCTTTTTTTTTAACCTTTTTTCAAAATTGCCATTCTTAAAAGTGCTCTGCTTTTTCACGTTTTGCTAATATCTTTTTGTGAAACGTGTGGATAAATAAAAACAGGTAGTCCTCGACTTACGACCACAATTGAGACCAAAATTTCCATTGCTTACCGAGACAGTTGTTAAGTGAGTTTCATCCCATTTTGCAACCTTTCTTGTCACAGTTGTTAAGTGAATCCATGCAATTCTTAAGCCAGTAATACAATTGTTCAGTGAATCTGGCTTTCCCATTGACTTTGCATGTCAGAAGGTCACAAAAGAGGATCAGATGACACCCCCCCCAGTCCCCCGGGACACTGAAATTGTCATAAATATGAGTCAGTTGCCAAGTGTCTGAATTTTGATCATGTGACCAACGGGGGTGGTACCAATGGTGGCAAGAGTGAAAATAGTCATAAGTCACTTTTTCCGGTGCTGTTGAAACTTTGAATGATCACTGAATGAACTGCCTTAATTCGGGGACTACCTACACTTAGAACCTCTGGTCATGACCGTAATTCCTTCTGTAACGTCAGTCACAACCCGATTTAGTCAAGTGAGACTGACTGAGCATGCACTTACAAAAAAAGAGGTGCAGAAGTGGAAATTGGCGCAGAAGGAGAAATCAGCCGCAGCCATGTTTGATCAGCACCCAAGTATGTGTTTGTGTCCAGATTCAAAAATGTTGTGAATTTTTTGATGTCGGAACCCGATTTGGTCGTGGTCAGAAGCGTTCATGACCAGAGGTTCTACTGTATATAAAATGTACGTGAAAGGATACCCTCTTTCCAATTGAAAACATTTCCACCGCAAGCCATAAGACCGTTTTAGTTTTCCCAGGGTTACACCTTTTCTTAAAAACGAATAAATCTCTCCTTGAAATGTTGTGTGGCATTTTATTATACATTTCACCGAGTTCCAAAAGAAGAATCGATCGCTCTGGCCAGAATTGTAAACAGGATGATTAGAATTGGCTGCTTCCAATTAAGTGGGGAAAAAAATATCCTTCCCAAACAGGATACAGCTGGATCGTAGCCAAACTCCTGCACACAGCATGGTTATGGTCATTCATTCTTTTCTCACCTCCTGGCTAGACTACTGCCAAAGGCTGTCCATGGGGCTGCCTTTGAAGATCATTTGAAAATTGTGATTCAGAACGCTGCTGTGTTCGTTTAGGTGCTCCACTGTTTTGGGAGACACCTGTGCTGTGACCTGCACTGGTTCTCAGAGGCCTTCCAAGTTCAATTCAAGGTGTTGGTTGTCACCTATCGGCCCTGCATGCCATAGGCTAAGATTGTTTGCAAGACCACCGTTTTCTTACCATTTCTGCATAGGATAGGCACAGTGGTGGGTTTCAACCGGTTTCACAACCGATTCGGTGATCGCACGCACGTGCACTCGCACCTAACATGCGCTTCGCGCGCGTGCTCAGCTTCAAAGCAATCAGCTTACCTTCTATGTAGTAACACAGAACTACAGCTGAGGCACGGCAATCTGCTCTGCTGCGCGAATCCACTGAGAGGATAAAGGAGAGAAAAGCACAGGGCCAGGAGGGCGGGCCCAGCTGATCGATCATTGGAGATACCGGTTCGCCTGAACCAGTCCGAACCGGCTGAATCCTACCCTTGAATAGACATGATGGAGTTGCTTCCTTCGAGCAATCTCATCCAGGACTCAGGAGGCCTGCCTTCGCTATTGCAGCACCTGCCCTTAGTAACAGCATTCCCATCAAAATTGGGGAATGGGTAGGGGCAAAATTGGGGAATGGAGACAGGACAAGAAGCAATGGATGGAAGCTAATCAGGGAAAGAAGCAACCTGGAAAGAAGGAGAAATTTCCTGACAGTTAGAACATTTGATCAGTTGAACTACTTGCCTGCAGAAGTTCTGGGTGCTCCAACACCAGAGGTTTTTAAGAAGAGATTGGACAGTCATTTGTCTGAAATGGTATAGGGTTTCCCTGCCTGAGCAGGGGATTGGACTAGAATAGAATAGAGCTGGAAGGGACCTTGGAGGTCTTCTAGTCCAGCCCCCTGCTCAAGCAGGAGAGCCTACACCATTTCAGACACGTGACTGTCCGGTCTCTTTTTAAAAACCTCCATTGATGGACCGCCCACGATTTCTGGAGGGAAGCAATTCCACTGGTTAATTGTCCTCACCGTTAGGAAGTTTCTCCTCAATTTCAGGTTGCTTCTCTTCTCGGTTGGTTTCCATCCATTGTTTCTTGTCCTGTCCTCTGGTGCTTTGGAGAATAATTTGACCCTCTCTTCTTTCTGGCAGCCCCTCAAATATTGAGACACTGCTATCAGGTCACCCCTAATTCTTCTTTTCTCTAGACTAGCCAAACCCAAATCTTGCAGCCGTTCTTCAGATGTTTTAATCTAGAAGACCTCCAAGGTCCCTTCCAACTTTGTTATTCGGATGAAAGGGATGATTCAAGTAAGGAAGGGTGCAGCTCTGGTTTTTCAGTAGCAGAATAGAATTTTAATATTTCAGCCCAGGTTCAAAGCTACTCTCTTTTGTTAGCTTCCTGCTTGACCCTATAGCAGTTAAACAGCCGTGTTCTTTCCAACGCTGTTATTTTGCTTTGCCTTCCATGGCTGGCTGGGGAATTCTGGGAGTTGAAGTCTACCCATCTTCACGTGACCAAGTCTGAGTGTCAGCCGTGGAAACCATCATTGCAGCTGCCACATATTAGCACATGGGAATTAGGGAGGAGGTTCTTTCTCACACACTTAGAGGGGTTAGTAGTCAAAACAAAATTCTTTTCAACTGTGTCAAGGCCATCCTGACCAGCACCTGGAGGAGGAATGACAAGAGGAGAGAGGAAGTTGGCTTCAGAAGATGATTGGGAAATGTGACCTTTGATGATGGTTTGGAGGTGGATCTGATGGGGGAACCCATAGCAGCAGAAGGGGATGGAAGGAGATGGAGGGCCATGACACCTCCCCGACAGTGGCAGCAACTAGTGCCCCCGCCCCCGAGGGAAGCCCTCCAGCTTGGTTGGGCATACTACCCTGATCACGGTTGGGTGCAGTTCCAACCAACCCCACTTCCAAGGGTCCCGGTGGAACCAGATCGACCGGCAAGGATTCGGCTGGCTGCCCAGGCTCCTGCTCCAGTTGCCCACTGGCTCCTGTTGCAATCCCACCAGGTCAGCAAGCCACGGAGAAGCCATGATTCCGGGCTACTTTTGATGGAAACCCAGGGAAGTTGGCATATTTCATTTCCCGGGTGATGGCCTACATTGACCAGTGGGGTCAGTTATACCAGACGGATCGCGAATTGATCAACACCATCACTGAAGGGATGAATGAGGGGGACGCCTCGGACTGGATGGCTCAACTCCACCATGAAAAGGCGGCGACCCCTGAAGGACTTTGTGTGGGACTTTAGGAAAGTCGCCAGTTACTTGAGAGATTGGCTTGAACATGTCGTCCTTCACCACTTTAAAGAAGCAATCGATCTGGAGGTCAAGAAAGCTTGCAACTTCAGGGGAGTACCTGAAAGATTGCAAGACTGGTACAGGATGGCGAATTTAATGGAGCGGAATCTGTACCCAAAAGGAAGGGCCATCCCCCCTGAGAGGCAACAGAAGAAGGTATGGCAGCAGAAACCAACCCCTAAGTTGGGAGCCTCTTTGGGGGTTGTGCAGAAACCAGGTGGGCCCATCAAATGTTTTTGGTGTGGGCAGCTCGGTCATCGAGTGTCTTAATGCTTGGCCCCAGTGCCAACTCTGGAGCCCCACACAGTGATGCCGATAGGAGGGAAGCTGACCCCAAGGAAACCCCCTGATGGGGGCAAAGTGGCAAGACAAACAGCAGAGTCGCCACCATCAGACTGGGAAGGCGAGGATGCAGTGGTGGTGGAGCCGTTCAAGGAAATGAGTGATGGAGAAGCCGACCCGCTGGTGAGTGGGGTGATCTTTACTTTTTCCATAAAAGTAAAATTAACAGTCCCAAAGTCGGGGGAAAGTGGAGAAGTAGAAGCAATTATAGACACAGGATGCACCAGCTGTTTAATTGGGTTTCCGTTGGTCGAACAGTTGTGGAAAAGGACTGAGAAATTTAAAAATCCCATTAAGTTCAAGCAAGTGGATGGGCCCCTGATTGGGGGCATCCTGGCTTTCAGAATAACAGAATTAATAAAGATGGAAATAGGAGAACATTGAGAACTCCTAAGATTCATAGTGGCCCCCAGAATGTCCAAATCGGTGATCTTGGGACTAGTGTGGCTGGATAAATGGGCCCTGTCGATTAAGTGGGAGGATGGCTGTCGAAAAATCCAGATAGGATAAGACCCAATGCCCCCCCTGCTGCCAATAAGGGCAAAAAAGCCTCCAGCCCCTCTCCCAGCGATAGCTGTGGCTACCAGTGAAAGTTTACCAGGAGAGCCACAAGTCCCTAAGGAATACAAAGAGCTGGAAGAGGTGCTTAGTGAAGGAACTTGTGACATCCTCCCTCCTCATCAGGACACGAACTGTGTCATTGAAATTGAGCAGGGAGCAACTTTACCAAAACCAAAAATGTACTCAATGACTCCAGCAGAAATTACAGAGTTACGTAAATACATTGACAGTAATTTAGCCTAAGGTTTCATTGAGCCCGTGAAATCAAAAGTGGCAGCTCCTGTATTATTCAAGGGAAAAAAAAAGGGGGGGGATGAGGCTCTGTGGATTTTAGGGGTCTGAATGAAGTGAGTGTGCAAAATAACTACCCCCTCCCCCTCATGAAGGACTTGCTGAATCACCTGTGCAAGGAAAAGCATTCACCAAGTTAAATTTGAGAGAGGAGTACTACAAAATACGCATAAGTGAAGGAGATGAATGGAAGACAGCTTTTAACTGCCCATTGGGACAATTTCAGTTTAAAGTCATGCCTTTTGGGCTGCAAGGGGCTCCTGCTGTCTTTGTGCAATTGATAAATGAAGCACTCCTTGAACATTTGTATAAAGGGGTGCTAGTTTATCTGGATGACATTTTAATTTACACTGAGATGATGCAAGAGCGCATAAAGTTGGTGAGACAGTTGCTGAAGAAACTATTAGATGCTAAACTTTATGTGAAACTCTCAAAGTGTGAATTCCACAAAGAGGCCCTTGACTACCTGGCTTACCAAATAACAAATGAGGGGATTGAGATGGATCCAGGAAAAGTGAAGGTGCTGGACTGGCAGGCCCCTAAGACCTGTAAACAATTGCAAAGTTTCTTGGGGTTTGCAAATTTTTACCAGCAATTTATTCCAGGATTTGCAGAAGTGGCACTTCCGTTGACTGAATTGTTAAAGATGGGACCAGCTCCTGGTAAGCCGAAGCCTTCACAGCCTTTGCAATGGTACATGGTGTGCCAAAGGTCTTTTGAAAAGTTAAAGAGGCTATTTGTGGAGGAACCTATCCTTGAACATCCGGACCCCGAGAGACCTTTCGTCATACAAGCTGATGCTAGTGATGTTGCGGTTGCTGCTGTCCTATTGCAGAGAAATGCAGAGGGACAATTACTACCGTGCACATATGTGTCTAAAAAGTTGACAGACACAGAGAGAAGATGGGCAGTATGGGAGAAAGAAGCCTTTGCGATAAGGTGGGCGTTGCTCTCTTGGCGCCAATTTTTGGAAGGAGCAAAACACTTTTTCGAAGTATGGACTGATCATAAAAATCTTGAAGCTTTCTTTGTTTATTTTCAAACCTGCCACTTCTCCGTACTCCTCTATTTGTTTAAGTAATTTTGGGCCTGTTTCTTGTGGTTCCTCTAAGATAAAAACCAGGTCATCTGCAAACGCCTGAAGTTTATATTCTTCTTTTTTTATTCTTAAGCCCTTTATTTCACTATCGTTTCTGATTTTTCTATTTAAAACCTCAAGTGTCAAAACAAATAGTAATGGTGATAAAGGGCATCCTTGTCTAGTACCCTTCTTAATATTAACTGTTTCTGTCATTTCTCCATTTATCATCA
>JANHFL010009445.1:13976-27600 GCA_032468155.1 Oxyrhabdium leporinum | reverse complement strand
CAAGCTGGTACCCCCCCCGTCCCCCCCCCTCCGGTCAACTTTTACAATTGAAATTTTAGGGTTGCAATCCTAAACCAAGAAAAAAAGCTGCGGTGACCTGTGTGGGATTTACTTCTGAGTAAACATGTTTAGGATATCATTAACTGTGGAGTGAGTCTTGGGCATAAATTTAACCAGATTGGGCGACACGCATTTTTTAATTTTTAGCAGAATGAAAAAGTGCTTTTGTATTTTTTTAAAACAAATTATTTTCACGCGAAAGGCCAAATAGGAACCACCAGAATTGTTGACTTCTTTGGGACCAAAGCTACCTTGTAAGGGATACTTTACTCAATAGCCTATCCCAGGCATGAAGAAAATTTTAAACTGATAAGAATTGCAAGAACTGAACACTGAATGGGTATTCTCAATCAACACCGCTAGGAAGAATGTTCAGTGAACAAGGGCTTAGAAAAATAAAAATAATAATAAAAAAATAAAAAATAAAGACATGGAAAAAAGAGCAGCAATCCAGAAACCATGCAGCAAAACCCACTTACTCGAGGTCTTATTATGTGTTCATACACACCATTTCCATATTTACTTGTAATGTTCAGGAAAACGTGGAATTATTTTTTTTTTAGGTCAAGGAGATGGGATAAGAGAGTATTCTGAAAACAAACTCTGAACGAATATTTGGAAAACAAAACAAAATAAAATCTTACCGTGTACTGCTTCCAGAGGTACATTTTCTGGAAGCAGGGATGACTCAGAGCACAGAAGATTTTTCATCCCTTAAATCAGGGGGGTCCAAACTTGGCAACTTGTGGGCTTCAACCTCTAGCATTCTGGGAGTTGAAGTCCACAAGTCTTAAAGTTGCCAAGTTTGGACATCCCTGCCTTAAATTTGCCATTATCTGAACCAACAGGGAACCCAATCAGGTATCAGGAAAACAAGGATGTCAATCATAAAGCACACAACAGAAGAGAGGATAGCATTTGTTAATGCTTGAATCTTTCAAGCTGTCATTTGGCATCAAGATCAGAAAATCAGGGAAGGAACTTGTTATGCAGCACAAGAGATGCTGACGAAAAGAAGAGCAATCAAAATGATCATGCCATGAATTCTTTCATGAGTGCCTGATAACATTTTATGGGCTGCATCTTTCAATATGTAATTTACAACTGGCCAAATTTCAAGACTTAACCCGACTATTATGTCACAATATAGTCCAGAATTGATAGCATAGCATTACAATTTGATTGTGTGAAACACACCCACACCGACAATTACTCTGTTTTGACAGGTGGCATAAGTTCTTATGCATGCTTCTATAGTAAATGGTCACTTAATCTCGTTCAGTGTTCCCAAATTAACTTAACTCTTGGAGAGAGAGATCAATTATTTTTTTTCTCTCAAATTCCTCTGGCTGTTAGGATTAGTACGTTTTTACAAAATGAGAGTTTCCTCTAAAATATAAATGCTGTGAATGCAAAAACTTGCATGAAAGAGAATGAGAACAGTGAATGATTTATCAAAAACGTTCCAATTCACAAATCAGCCAATGTCTGCCCTAATTGGTGGACGAACCAAACATGGCAAGAAGTATTATAATTGTGTTTAAGATGCACAATATAGATGCTAGCATTTGTTTTAAGAAAATATTTACAGGACATACTGATTTGGTATACGAGTCTTTCCATTTCAAATATATATATATATATATGTATGTATGTATGTATGTATGTATGTATGTATATGTGTATGTATGTGTGTGTGCATATATACATACATACATATACATACACACAGAGAAATAAACAATTCTGGCATGCAAAAATAGCAGATAAGAATACATTGATTGGTCCTATAAGTAAATTACACACAAAAAAAAGCTCGCTAACTCGTAAGCTCTGGTGATGGAAAGCCAGGAAAAGCATCTCAATGGCAAAACCAAATGACATCTCTTTTCTCGAGAAGGCGACGAGAAAAATAAACGCTCTTAAAAAAAGCCCAGAGAAGGAACCAAAACGTGTTATTTGTTTTGCAACGGTCAGCATTTCCAGTCAAGATCTGGGTTAAACCGTCGCCGTTCGAGGATCTTGTTAAGTTTGTGATGGGCTCAAGCTGGATTCCATGACATTCCCGTTTTCAGGGAAGAGAGCTGGGAAATTGTTATTCAAAGTCTCTGGAGCCTCTAAAGCCATCTCGGTATTTTGACAGCTGGCGTAAGAGTGAAAGGAGGGCTGCTGTGGAAGAACTTGGCTATCCGGTGGCACCTGCATAAAAATCCCTGCCTGAGGAGTTGAGGAGATTCTCTGGCCATCTAAGGGTCCTTTAGGTTCCCTGGAGTCCAGCTGCTGCTTGCTTTCTTCATCGGTGTCCAGGCGAGTGAGTTTTTCTATCCACATGCGGAACTTCTCCTCTGTCTGCCTCTGCATCTCGGCAAAACAGTTCATGGCCTCTTCTAGGACGCTGCCTATGCAGTTCCTATCCCACACGGTGCCCCTGTCAAGCAATCCTGGAATTTCCCTGGTCGCTCCTCCAGATCCCCCAGCACGACTGAAGCCAGCTTTGAAAGACATTGAGGCCAGGGCATCAGATATCATTACAGGAAGATAATCACACATCCACACATTTCAGGCATGCGAAGGTGGTATGAACGAGCTAGACGCTTGCTCGAACTGACCGAGAGACATCGGCCCGGAGGAGCACCGTGTCTGCCTTCATAAACCACCGGCGCATTAAGGAGAACCTTTCTGACTTTTTCAAAATTGTTTTCAGAAAGTGAAATCAACACAATTCCCATATGCGGTTTAAGCCTTCGTTGCAGAAAGCAAAAAAAAATAAAATCAAATCGAATTAAAAAAATAATAATCATCAAAACTCAAATCTAGGCTGTTTGCATCTCTTTCTTAACATAAGTAGCCCTCCCAAAACAGATCAGAGATATTAAGTTCAGCATTTCACTTCCATTAATCCATTGGTGAGTATCTTTGGGAATTAAGTAAGCCTTGAAGGTAAAAGGCCATTCCTGGTTGTACCTCAACGTATTAAACTTGACAGTTCTGTTCATCTTTGGGCTACTGTCATTCTCTAGGCCTCTTACGATTTAAAAAAGAGGCTTAGCAATCCACCGGGGAAGCGGTACACAACTGGTTATGTCAAACCAACTTTAATTACACTGCTTTAAAAAGAAAATAAGACAATCGGAGCAAAAACCCATCCGGTCCTGCATTCTGTTCCCAACAACGCCCGTCAGCTATCCCTTCGCAGCTTATGATGAAGACATGAAATTATCCTTCCAATTACGTTTCCCAGAAAGTATGTCATCATGACTAGTAGCCTGTGATACCTTCTGTTAAATTGTTTAATTACCTTTTTAAAAATTCTAACTTGGTAGCCATCACCACTCTGCTAGGAAAACAAAGTTAAATCCCAAACCTTGTAGACCTGCTCTGTGGACTTTATCGGGGGGGGGATGCTCCTTCAGGCAGTTGTTATTATGTCGCACAAATTAACAATTGCACAATTCGAGATATTCCCAAAGAAACACTTTGGAAAAGTCCAGATTCAAGGCACAATTAGAATATACCCACCGAAATAAAGGTTTTAAATAAGAGTAAGTCTGATGCAACTTTCTAATATCATACCCATAGAAATGTAAACAAATTTACTTTTCAATTTGTATTCAGGTAACATTTAGAGCTTTGCCAAAATTCGTGGGATTTTGTCAAGGGATAAAATGACTAAGGACAGAGTGGATAAACATGGGCAGAGAGAAAAATTAGGAGGAACCCAGACAGTGAACAATGAAGAAAAAAAATGGAAATACACTCATTATTTCCAGTGGTTATTATTAATTATTTTCCAGGATTCTTTTGGTGTGGGCTTCCTATGCATACCACCTGCATATTTTATCTGAGATGGTAATAGCTAACATTTTTGTTTAAGAGCTATTAAAAAGGTAATCTTCCCTATTATAAAATAAAGCCATGATAAGGAAGGCAGAGGAATGTGTTTTTCCACATAAATCTACATCTGAGTTTGCTACAACCTTCTGCAGATGTTAAAGCAAATATAGTACACTGGTCCATTAAACTGATGCCTATGGGAATGTACCAGAAAATCATGGAGACTGGAGAACTGGGTTGTTTAGATAAAATAGCAATATATCATTTAATATAAAGGGAACTTTATCGAATAAATGGGCAAGATGTAGGCATACAGATTTAGCACCCAGGTAATCAGCAAATAACTGTATCTGGTTGACTTGTCTGGCTCAGAAGGTAAACAGGGACTGACCCGGACTTGGATGGAAGGCAACCTGAACATATAGGTAGTAGGCTAAAAGGAGGCAAAAAAGCGTAACGAAAGAAGGCAAGAATAAATGAATGCAGTGTACAGTTGTAAAGATATGTCTATATAGGACTAAAGTCATACCAAATACGGCATCTACTCAACTTTGGTCTTGTCAAAAAAAGCTAAAGACATGATCAATAACAATAATAATAATAATAATAGGAGATTACAGAGAAATCCCAGGATGTAGAATAGACTGGAAAATAAAATAAAAAATAACTTGGTAAAAGGCAATGACAAATCATTTCTCTACTGTTACCAATAAAATTGCGTGAAAGCATCTAGGAAATCAGAAAAGGGTTGAGGTTTAAAGGAAATGTTCTTTTTTTAAAAAAACAAATTCAGACTAGTCTCCTCTAACCTAGGTTGGAGAGAACCAATCTAGAACGAAGGAGACATTTCCTGACAGGGAGAACAATTAATCAGTGGAACAATTTGCCTCCAAAAGTTGTGGGTGCTCCAACATTGGAGTTTTTAAGAAGCCACTGGACAACCATTTGTCTGAAATGGTATAGGGCAGGGGTCTCCAACCCCGGTCCGTGACATGCCAGAAACCGGGCCGCGCAAAGCCCTACCCACGCCGTGCAGGCAGCATGTGAAACCATGCCCCCTCCAGTCCATGGAAAAATCTCTCTCCACAGAACCGGTCCCTAATGCCCAAAAGATTGGGGGCTGCTGGTAACAGGGTTTCTTGCCTGAGCAGAGGGTTGGACTAGATGACCTCCAAGGTCCCTTCTAACTCTGTTATCCTGCAACCTATAGCGCTCCAAGGGTTTTTATATAACTCCACAAAAACCAACTAGCAAACTATTATTCACCGTTAATGAAATTATAATCCAACCCATATCTGGAAAACTGCTCTTGAACCAGGATACATTGTGAGCTAAGAATACCAGGAGCATCTGGTACACTTTTCAGATGGCTCCCGAAACCATGATGCATATTGCAGAGAAAATTGTGAGCAATCCAGATCATCATATTCCGTTCTGAATTCAAAAGCAAAACCTTACTGCTGTATTCAGGCAATCGAAACTACTTTCCCCGCAAAGACACAGCTGAGGAAATTCTACGTTAATCTCAACCTCAAAACTATAAAGACTTCAGTCTGCAAAAGGTACACCTCTGAAAAACATAAGGCACAAATTTTGTATGAGTTAGCTCATCGAGAAAAAAATTGCAGGAAACAAACCAACCCCTTACATGAGGTGCTTATTTTGTTCTTTTGAATTATCTTTTAGCACAAGGCACAGAAGAAAAGAACCACATATTTGCTACTTCTCTTTCAGTCCGTGAATACATACATCAAAAAACCTCTGGGAATAACCCCGATATTCAGGGGTTTAGAAATTTGGGGTACTCATGCTGGTCAACCAAACCTGGTTGACAACACAAAATCAGAGGCAAATGGTCTCTCATCCCTCTCTAATCCAAGCTCGGTAACGTGCAACTTCTCTGTCCGCACTGAAAAAGCAACGTTTTAACATCTGCTTCCAACCTTCCTTTCCTGTTGAGAGCTGTCAAAGGAATGACTGATGTCCATCAGTCAGCAAACGTTCCAACTACATCTGAAGTGTAAGCCTTGTGCCTCTACCCCCTCTCCTTTCTTCATTCAAAAGATAACAGAAGTATGCAGAATTTCCTTGTTTCACTGTCTGCAATGGCACTAAAGCCTCACTTCTGCTAGCATGTACAAAAAAAAAGGGCTCCCTGCTGCCTCTTCTTGTTATCTTCTCCTCTTAAAAGATGAAGACAGAAGCCTGAAGTCCATCTTCTGGTCAGGTTGTTATTACAGGTAGTCCTCAACTTACAACCCACAACGGAGCTCAAAAATTTCTATTGCAAAGCGAGACAATTAAGCGAGTTTCGCCCCGTCTTGCAACCTTTTTTGCCAGAGTTATTAAGTGAATCCCTGCCGTCGTTAAGTTAGCAACACGGGTGTTAAGTGAATCTGGCTTCCCCTTTCTGACTTTGCTTGCCAGAAGGTCGCAAAAGAGGATCACGTGACCCCGGGATGCTGCAACCGTCATAAATACGAAGACATTGCCAAACGTCTGAATTTTGATCACGTGACCATGGGGATGTTGCAACAGTCCCAAGTGTGAAAAACGGTCATAAGTCCCTTTTTTTTCCAGTGCTGCTCTAACTTCGAACGGTTGCTAAATAAAGGCCGTAAGTCAAGGACTACCTGTATTCCAATTGACAGCAACGATGAGGGAAGGTTTCTCCCTGTAACGTGGACCGAGAAGGGTAAACATCATGCAACTTGCCATCCTCCTTGCACTACAGATAAGAGTCCAGGTCTACCAACCCTCCTGAGCTACGGCAATGATTATGCGAGTGCAATGGAGTCATCACCCAAATGCCACGATCGGTACTGGCATCAGATGACAAACATTGTGGCATTTATACAACGGTAACAAGAAGCATATGGTGTCATTATGCACACGCACCTAGCATCCTCTTGGCAGATGTCCATGTTGCTGAGCAAGGCTGTGGTACTTCCAAATGCCAGCATTGAATTCTGGCCATTTCTTGTTGCTAAACGCTTCTATCGTTTAAAATGTAATTTCATTTAAAGCTGAATTGTCGGAGACTCATTTCTCGATTTGTACCAATGGCAGTATAAGCTATCGATCCTAATTTCTACCAACTGATAAACACCACACTATGAAAGCAGTTCATGCTAATTCATATTATCGCCGTTGTTCAGGTTTTAGCTACTGTCAAAACTCACAACTTATTTATCCTTAAAAATGTGTTATTATACATACATACCTCAGCAGAAGATAAAATGTTAGCATCAACAACTAACTACACGTGCATGTTTTATATATTTTTTTCAAATGCAGTCTAATCAGGATTACTTTAGGAGGGGATTTTTTTTCCTATTTATAGGCAAAATATTAAAATGTAAATGAATAGGTATAGATTATGTACTTTTGCACTTCATTTTTCCAATTTCATTTCCCTCACTGGCAGAGGCCTGCTCAATCACCTGAAGTGAACCTCTTCATATACTAAAAATATAGCATGTAAAATATAGAATTAAGATGCAGTGGCATGTTTCTTTGAATTGCCTGCTCACTAACAATTGTTTAGTTTTACAGTCTCTTATTTTAACCTAACCCTATTTGTTGTGTAGCAAAACAATTCTCCATAATAGACCTGCACTTCTAAGAGCATCACAGCTACACCTGTAGTTTTCATGGATAATAAATTAAAAACAATAAAAATAACAAGGGGACTATTTCTGGATCTGCCAGTGAGGAAAATCTACACTAAGTAGGTTTGCTAAGATTCAATCAACTAAGCTAAATAGTACGGATTTATATGTAGTTTTATATATCAGAATATTACTCTGATGAGGTTTTGATGTCTGTTTCATACACTTATTAGAAATGAAATGAATACAGATTTTGTCTTATAAACAGGTTTGAACAGAGTCCCTTATTCGGTGGCAAAAAAATTATCTCTGTTCCTATTCAGAATTTTCTGATGCACGTCATTTATTATACGCAGCCAACATTGCACATAGCCAAAGAGAAAATTAGTTAGTCTGACCTGCAATTTGAATGAAGGCCGCGCTGAATTATGTTCAAACAAAACCAGTCCAGCAAAAGCCATACTGAATTTTATATGTGATGGGGCTGTAACATCGGAGACTGTACCTCACTGGTTGCATTACCAACAGTTTATGTGGAGAAGCACATCATTTACAATCTGAAATGGTAAAGCCCAGCAAGAGATACACTATGTGTAGCTTTTGCTAGTCCGTTCTAATCAAGACAACAGTAAATGCTTGTGTATAGTCTGTCATCAAATAAATTTCAAAAGAAACCCGCAGAATTAACTATTGTTTTAAAATAAATGTGACGTCCAGAGCCTCTACCTCACACCGCTGTGACAACTTTCATTAATTTCAAAGGCTTTGGACAGAGCCTTCCTGAGATCCAAATTAAAATGGAGATTGGAAGGCTACAGTGTCTGCAATACGCAACCCGAGCGCCAATGCAAACCTCCATGTATTGTGCAAAGGCAGAATCCCTCACACCTGCTTGAAAGAACACGGAAGGGCCGTGTTATGAGCTCAACATTGCAGCCTTCCAAGCCTTCCAACACAGCACAGAAGCAGATTTACTTAGAACTCCGACTGTAATTACAAAACTCACTTCCTTTTGTGTACAAGAGAGAAATGCGTGTTCGCCCATAAAAGATTAGCAAACCAAAGGATTTTTAAACAGCATTTTATTTTAAGGTTGCTATAAATGCAATTATTTTGAATACCATATGCCGAGTAGTTTGATACATATTCCTGATCATGCTATTTCAGCTAAAGGAATAATGTAGGCCTTAACAGTCTTCTTTTTTTTTTAAATTTAAATAACACACCTTCTGTTATTTTATGAGAGCAGCCCAAATATTTTTCTTCTCAATTTAGATGCAGCGGGGTGGGGGTGGGGGAATAGTATTGATAATTGTGCAATCCACACAGCGGAGCATGTTCTCTCTCTTCTGAAACTGTGGGATGGCATGGGGGATGCTCGTTGGCAACCGGTGTTGCAAAATGTTCCTTACACAGGCTCTGAAATAACCAAGTTGCCTGTTATTGGAAAACTTGCAGCAAAGCTGAACCCGCTTATCTATCATGCATTGAAACGGAGCTAGAAAGTGCAACATTTACAAGGGAGGAGGGCTTATCGCAGAAGCAGCTAAGATGCCTCCTGAAATTTCAGATGCAGAGAGAGGAACAGCTGCGGCACGTTAAAACTACAGCCCATTCAGAATGATAGCAGCAAAGTGGACTGTTTTAAAGATTGCAATCTAAGGTGCACTAAATGCCAGCGGGCAGGAGAAGGTGGCGGCGTAAAGGGGAAAAGGGGGGGGGAGAAATAATGGACAACTCAACATTATCACGATTTGTCTGGATCATTATTATTATTATTATTTTTAAGGTGAATTATCGTGCAAATAAGAGCACTGAGAAACCCTCCTTACCCGCCTTGAAAACATGTTTTAAAATACGTTGCAGCCCCAGAGCTCTGGGTCTCCTAGAGAATTATTTATTTACTTTTTTTTTTTTTTGCTCCTTCCTTTCTAAATTTAGCCCCGACAGCTGAGAAACGATGGCAGGAGCCTTTTTTTTTTGGGCCAGTTCAGTTTAAAAAACATCCTCTACCTGGTATCTCCGCAGTGATTGTCTTGCTGCTCCCTGAAACTTCGTCGTCGTCGTCCGACGAGCTCGTGCTCGAGTCGCAGGTTAGGTCACTGTCGCTGGTACTGCTGTCCTGCAGCAGGTTATACTTCTTGCGGGCGGCGGCCTCCCGCTTCTGCCTCAGTAGCCGGATGCGCTCTTTGTGCTTTTGGCTCCGGTGACCTTTGACCTTAGCGACGCGGCCGTTCTGCTTATCGCTCGATTGCCGGTTTTTCTTGGCGGCCATCGTCGAGGTTTCGCTTTCCGATCGGGACCGCCTCGATTTCCTCCCGACGGTCGACA
Organism: Oxyrhabdium leporinum; assembly: GCA_032468155.1. Taxonomy (NCBI): domain Eukaryota; kingdom Metazoa; phylum Chordata; class Lepidosauria; order Squamata; family Cyclocoridae; genus Oxyrhabdium; species Oxyrhabdium leporinum. The sequence continues at coordinate 17,764 of JANHFL010009445.1, read as the reverse complement.
CGGACACGGCGGAAGGGTCTCCCTCGACCGCCGTCTCGGGCTGGCCGGGAGCGTTCTCTTCCGCGGAGGAGAGCGTGTCGGAATCAGCCAAATGGCCACTGGATGAAGGGGACAGCATGCAATGGTTGGAAGAGTCACTCTCATAAACGCGGCCGGCCGTCGGCTTGTCGCTTTCCGTCGAGGCCAGCTGAGATTCGGAGGAGTCCCGTCTCAGTTCCATCAGCAAGCAGGGCATCGAGGTGAGGACTGCCGAATCCTCCGCCAGCGCTCGGTTCTCTTTCTGAGCAGGCATATCCAGTTCTATAGATGCCTCTTCGCCCAGAGCTGGCTCCTGTTTTTCTGAGAGTTTTGGTGGGACTTCTGGGTCAATGAGTTCTTCTGTTCTGTCTGCTGCCTCCATCTTCATTTCAGAGTTTTAAGTCTCTCCTGGTCTCAGAGGATGGAGCCAGAGCTTTGTGGAAGTGCAAATTCACCGAGGGCTTCGGCAGGAGAGCAACCTAAGGGAAAAACACATACGGCACGTGAGTGAGCTGGTAATGAGGACGTGTTTGGATAATATTTCGTGGAGAGCTTTGTAAAGTACAGAAGAAGCATGCTAATTATGCTGCAGAGCAGGGCAAATCTATGAGGATACACAGTGCTTTCAGAAAGTATTCAGACCCCCTTCACGGTTGTCCATTTTGTTATGCTGCGCCCGATTCTACAGCTGTTGAAATTCATTTTTTCCTCATTCATCTACAGTCCATACCCCATAATGACAAAGTGAAAACAGAATTTTAGAAATGTCTATAAATTTATCAAAAAGGGGGGAAAAAAACCTTCCGGTTCTCTTGATTGTTGCTGACATGTTTCTACACTTTACAATTTGAATACTGGCTGTCCCCACTTACCTCTATTTTTACAATGGGGTGGAGTGGTGCTTAAAAGTCAAGAGATATATTGCTTTTGTAATTTCATTGGAGGAGTCTATTCCATATTCATGTATAACCATTAAAAAGTTCTACAGTACTATCAGCTATTCCGTTCAGTTTCCCAGGGAGCTAACCGCATAACAACTGGAAACCTACAACCAGAACAAAAAGTTGCTCCCTCCAGGACTCTAATAGCCCATGAGTTTGTCAGATATTCATTTGAAGACATTCTAATTTATCCATTATCCCTATTTTCATAGCTTCTCATTTGGCAATTTGTGAGCAGAAATTAATTTTAGCCTAGATTCTCTTGCCAGAAGCATTCAGGAAGCAGAATAGGGGAAAACCTTGGTCTTTTAGGAGAAAAGTGAACAACGGAAGCTGATCCAAGTATTTATTTATTTATATTTTTATTACGTTTTTAAACCACCCATCTGCTTCACAGAGAGAGGCTCTTCTTTCCAGATCATGGCATTAACAAATCAATAAAAGCTTCACCCAACCCAACCCAACCCAACCCCATCTTCAATCTGTCAGTAACGAAGTCATTCCATGGTACAAAACCACACAGAAGCCTCACAATCTTAGAACTGAGCACGCCGTCTTTTCAAAGTGCAATCAATCAACGTAATAAAATTTGCACATCTGTCTACAATAATAATGCAGATGGAGCATGAAGATTATGAATGCCACCAGGGTTCAAGTGGATGTAAGATAGCTTTGTTGTATGTGGCAAAAGACGTGATGTCCTATGTTCATTGCTGGCAATGCCAGCACGTTGTATTGAGAAGAAAAACTTCATTTACATAGACAACAGCATAGACATTTGGGGTTTTTTTTTCTTCAATGCAACTTCTTCCTGTCTAAGCAATTCCTGGATTATATTGTCATACTAATCACAACAAACTTTATTTAGGAACTTTATTGTCGCTGGCAAATACATTGCAAACTTCAGGCAAGAGTTGTTGTTGTTTTTTATCTTTGCTTTAAAATGCCATGATTTGAATCTGGGAATATTTGCATACCACTTTGCCCGACACAAAAAAAGGGACATAAAAATATAAAGTGGATGTAGTTGGAGACCCTGCTCTATATTCAGTCAAGTCTTCTGAAGCACTATCAAAAGAAAAAAAGAGCTGTAAAAGCCACAAAACACAGTTGTATAAGGCAAGTGGAACGGAAGAAATAAAGCCAACAATAAAGCTACAACTGCAACTTCAATTGAGTTAGTAAATAGTCCCAAAATCTAACTTCAGGTACCTGGTCATAGTGGTAATGTAGTTAAAATGGAGCTATAGACGAACAATGGAGAGATATTTTTAAGCTGAGAGAACCCAAGATTTGTAACTGTAGAAGAAGCTGTATAGCGATATCATGAACAAAGGATTCCAATGTAGATGCTCTGTGGGTGCAGAAAAACATGTGTTGGGAGAACGGAAAGCCACAGATAAATTTTGATCTCTCGATAGCTTTTGGTACATATTGACTATGGTACCTTGCTGGACCAGCTCCAGGAAATCGAGAGGGGGGGTACTGTTTTACAGTGGCTCTCCTTTCTCTGAGGCCATTATCAGTCAGTGCTGGTGGGAAAGGCAAGGTCAAGACCCCAAGCCCTTATTATGCGGGGTGCCTTAGGGCTTGAATATTTCTCCTCTCCTATTTAACATCTACAAGAAGCCGCTTCGAGAGGTCATCTGGTGGCATGGGGTTTGAGGTCATCCATATGCTAATAATACCCAATTACATATCTCTACCTCATGTTGGGCTAATTGATGCCATTTGGGTGCTGGCTCAGTGCTTAAGAGGCTATAAGGATGGAGAGAAACCAGCTGCAACTCAACCCTAGCAAGATGGCGTGATTTTAGTTTTGAGGTCGGGAGAATTAACATACTCGGACTCTGGGCAGGATAACACTCCACCATACACTCCACAATTCGGGGTTCCTCTTAGACTCACAGCTCCTGCTACAAGAGCAAGTGGCCAGGGGAGCCTTTATCTTTGCCAATTGCAGCCATTCATTGTTCATCAATTACAATTATTTTCAAGCAACCATACCCAGAAACAATTGTTACAATATCACACGCAGTTTTGAGAAGAAATGCGTAGACATGAGGCAACCAAACAAATAATTACGTGAGTAGGCTTTTCCTCCACTTGCCAAAAGAATCTAAAAGAAAACATTGTTCTTTCAATTAACTACCCACTCATCAAAAGTATTACATGAATAATAATTTCTACACTTGTTTTGACTAATATTGCTGATCAGGATTCCTTGGTGACATTTAGAGAGGCTCAGCGTGTAAGTATTCTCTGAACGCCAACGGCAGGTTTAAGTTTAATTTCAAAGTTCCTCTGCAACAGATGAGATTTCTGGTAAGGAGTAATATATCTCTTCGCTTTTTGGCAGAAAGAAGGAAAAGAATATGCTGGATGGATACAGGTAGTCCTTGACCTATAACCATCCATTTGGTGACTAAAGTTATAATGGCACCGAAAAAAGTGACCTAGGATCATTTTTCATATTTGCAACTGCCGCAGCATCCCCCAAGGTTACATGATCCAAATTCGGACACTTGTCAACCGGCATGTATTTGTGACGGTCTCGTGGTCACGTGATCCCTTTGTGCGACCTTCTGACAAGCGAAGTCAATGGGGAAGCTAGATTCACTTAACACTTGTGTGACCATCTTAACTGCAGTGATTCGCTTAACAACTTTGGCAAGAAAAGTCGTAAAATAGGGCCAAGCTCACTGAACTATTGTGCTGCTTAGCAATGGAAGTTTTGAATGCTCAACTGTGGTCAAGGAGCCTAGGTGGCGCAGTGGTTAGAGTGTTGAACTGCAGGCCACTTCTGCTGATTCAATCTAGCGGTTCAAA
>JANHFL010009438.1:0-19817 GCA_032468155.1 Oxyrhabdium leporinum | reverse complement strand
AAGAAACAAGAAAAAGAAACAACAGCAAAATATATTACAAGACAAACTTAAAAGTCGAGACACAGAACTGCAGAAAGATCCACCAAAAAATAAAAGATAAAAGTGATGTAATAAAACATAAACTGAACTTAATAGTGCAAGATGAATGGCACAAAAAATTAAAATGGCAAAATAATTTTTTTTGAACATGCAAATAAGCCAGGGAGATGATTAGCATACAAATTGAAAAAAGAAAAAGAAGAAAATGATACACCAACTGTTAGACAAAAGGGGGATCTTCTATCATTAGATTGAAGACAAAAAAAGAATAACCCAGGAATTTTTTTAGGAAACTGTACAGTTAAGAAAAAATGTCAGAAGACACTAAATATCTGGAAAAGGCTGCACTACCCAAAATACCGGACACAGTGAGAGTAATGTGAAATTAAAAGACAAAAAAACAATAAGATGCTGGGCCAGATGGACTTCCTGCAGAACTGTATAAAACTTTAAGAGACATTAGGACAGATACTATTGGAGGTTTATAATGAAGTGTTAGCAAAAGCCAATTTTCCCCAACCCTGGACAGAAGCCTACATCACACTACTCCCAAAAGATGACACAGATCCACAGCAGATAAAAAATTACAGACCAATATCATTACTGACTGTAGATTACAAAATATTTGCCTCTATAATTTTGGAAAGATTAAAAAGATTTTTAAATGAATTCATACATCCCGACAGAATGGTTTTCTACCCAAAAGACAACTGAAAAACTAAAAAATAAAGGAACAGAAACACTATATGAAAATACCGGTGTGGTTATCCACAATGGAAGCTAATGTTTTAGATCCGGATAAAATTGGGATCGACTTGGATTGGTGGCCATATACTCAAATACAAATGAGACATAAGAAAGATATAGAAATATATGGTTTCTATAAGGAACCTCAAGAACTGGACAAAATACTGTCCGGGATAGAGGAAAAATTAATAAAGAAAATATATAATTACCTCCTAAATTTTAAAATGGAAGAAGAATGGGTAAAAGAAAATATGATAGTATGGGCAAAAAATTTCGGGTACACTATAGAATTAGATAATTGGCAAAAACTGTGGGAAAAGAATTATAAATTAACGATGGCAACAACTTACAAAGAAAACCTATATATAAAGTTTTATAGATGGCATTTATCACTAGCAAGAATGGCAAAAATGTTCCCAAATACGTCACCAGAATACTGGAAATGCAAACAGATACCAGGAACCTACTATCATATGTGGTGGACTTGTCCAATGGCAAAAAAGTATTGGTCAAAAATAAAAAGACGGCTAGAAGAGATGACAGAATAGCAAATAGAGTTGAAACCAGAATCATTCTTATTAGGAACATTAATGGGGAAATATAATAAAAAAAACCCACATACTTAATCTTACAGCAGCTAGAAACATATATGCACAAAATTAGAAAAGTGAAAATGCACCTACAGATGAAAAGATAATAGCAAAAATATTAAGAGCGTGCCAAAATGGACAAGTGGAACTAAAAGATAAAGAGGAAACGGAATATTATTTAACATGGGAGATATTGTATAAATGATTAAATGATAGATGCAGAGAATAGTAATTTAAGAAAGAAAGAAGATTAACAGATTAGAGTTAGAATTTATACTGTAAGCAATACTACTATCGGATTGTATGTGAATATAACTTAAAATGTATAGAGTAACAAATGTAATAAAGTGCTAAGGTAACAACTATGAAAACAATAGGTATATGATGTACAATACTATGTGCTCAAAAAGACTATATTGTATGACTATGAGAATAATGGTTACAACCAGGGTGTATAACCCAATGTCTACTTAAAGGGATTTATACAGCCAGTACACGGTCACTGCAAAAATGGAAATGTGATGTATCATATATAATAATGAAATGTATAAGATATAAGAATGTGTACTAATGAAAAATGTATAATAAAAAATATTTTTTAAAAAAGACCTGCACATTCGATTAACAAATGAATTGGAGAAAGCAGGGAGTGATCACGTTCATTTAACATGATTCAATCAAAGGGATCCCCAGGTTACAAATATAATTGGCAGGCTCTATTACATTTGTAACAGGAGGATTACCTGTATAATGAGAGTGAGGAAGGGTCTCAGGGAAGTCCTGCCTTAGCACCACATGAGTCTCGTGTCACACCCACCCGTGTCATGCCCACCCAGTTACATGGCCACCAAGCCAAGCCCACAGAACCGGTAGTAAAAAAATTTGAATCCCACCACTGTGTTTATGCCTGATCTACAGTAAAGGTACCAGCAGTCACGAAGCAGAAAAGCACTTGTTACAGCAGCCATGATGGCCTTGAAAAAAATATCCAAATAATGTGATGTGCCTATACCTACAAGAATCAGAACTGTGCAAGTCATGGTATGCCCGGTGACACTCTCTAGACACAAAAGGTGGGCTTCAAAAAAGCATGATAGGTAGAATATTAAACTTTCGTGTTAGTGAAGATGCCTGAGACTACTGTGGACAGCAAATAAGTGGTTCGTTGAACAAATCAACCCAGAGTTCTCATTAGAGGAACAAATGAATAGATTCAAATAATCATTCTTGGGATATATTATACAAGGTCCTAGCTCGCTGAATAAGGGTCTGATGCTAGAAAAATAGCAGGAAGGAGAAGAGGGTGACCAGCAGCAAGATGTATTGCCAGTTATTGCGGCAATGAGTTAGGTATAGATCATCATGGAGAAATCTACTAGATGTGGTTGCTGAGAGTTTATTATCCAACTTCTAGGTTTTATTTAGGTTTCAGCTGATTTTTTCACCTTCACTTTTCTAAAGGTCATAGCTACTGGATGGCTTCTTTTATACTTTTGATACTAACAATTTATGTTAAAATTTCAGTCATAGATTCTTTTGCATCTATGGTTTTCTGAATGAAGCAGAGGTAATCCATAATATTATATAATTTCAGATGCTTTCCCTAACATACAGGATCCCAGGGATTGCTTAGAATCCATTGTTTCTTTAATGCATTCTAAATGTCCATAAAGTTTAGGAATGTAATAAAATAAAGTAGTTAATTAAATAGAATTACAATAATAAATGTTAAAAACCCAAATTTAATGAGAAAAACATACTATTGCAAATAGGTTAGCTGAAATGCTACAAGTCTGCCATCTGTGTTAATCTGCATTGTCTAATGAAAGCTATTTTTGATGACTGCAAGAGAGAATTAAACATGTGACCAAGCATCATAGTGTGTTGTCAGAGATTAAATTTATCCCACAAAGGCCATATGATCTCAGGCATTCATGTTATTTGAAATAAATCACAAAGCAAAGCATATCTTTCAATATAAAATTTTCCAATTGTCTCTTTTAGAAAATCTCAAAAAAATAATGGCAAGAATTAAGAATGAAATTATCACATTGTAATTGTGTGTCTGTGTTCTTACAATTCGGTCTAAGAAAGAATGAAATGTGTCTCTACAACATCCTAAATAAGATCTGATATATTTGAATTTAATTAAAAAACAATACCATTTATATATAGTTTATACATTGAAAGACTGTAATGGGTTAAAAAAGAAATCATTCAAGAAAATGTGTTGTATTCAGCAGCCAGTGAGTTCTAAAGATGCTTTAACATTGCTGACCTATTTTGCAAGCTATTAATTGCATGGAGATGAAACCCAATGTACGTTTCCTGCTGAAAAATTAAAAAGAAGAAGAATGCTGCATTTGAAATGGACAGAAGCCAGTGACACCATTCAACTAGCAGTTGGCCTTTCTGTGCCAATATTCAAGCCATGTAATAGCCTTCATACCACTTCAGGAAAAGTTGTCTCCCTATCCTGTACATAAGATAATTGATAACATGGTTTTTCAAAAAAAAATCACATAAATTGATTTAATTTACATGTCATTATTATGTTAAAATAATCTTAAAACCTTCATTAGGTGATGTTTAAAGACTTGAGCAATGTAGATGAGTCTGAAGGAATGATTTAATCTCATGTGAGATTTGTTGTGTGTTGCCCAGAGTTGCCTTGGAGGTAATGGGCAGCTAATATAAATTTGATTAATGAATAAATAAGATAAATAAACATATTGACCTGGAAATCTTGGCTAGTTGTAGAGGCAGGAATGACCACATGGTATAGTCAAAATGCCAGTATGATAGTTATGACATGGTGGTTGAAATTCTGGTCATTGTTTTTTATTTGCTCGGTGTTATGAGATGCAGATAAACAAATAGCAGAAATTCAAACACATGGTTATGACTATCATCTTAACTTTCTTTACCACAATCTGTTCACGTTCTGTCTAAAAGAGTAAGAGATGTTATCCGAAGAAATGAAACATTGCTAGGAACACCATTAAGAGAAAGTACCGTATTTTTCGGAGTATAAGATGCACTTTTTCCCCTCCAAAAGAGGGTGAAAATTTGTGTGCATCTTATACACCGAATGTAGCCCCAGCCACCCATCAGCCCCCACTGTTTCGGTCATTTTTGGCCATTTTTGGCCTCCATGTGTCCCGTTTTAGACCTGTTCCAGGCTGCAGGGATTGCCACAGAACATTGCCGCCGCTGTTAATTGCATTTTTGGCCTCTGTGCCTTGCATTTTCAGCCTCCGAACGCTCCGTTTCAGACCCATCAGGCAGTGGCAGAATATTTTTTTTCCCTTGTTTTCCTCCCCAAGAACTAAAGTGCGCCTTATGATCCGGAGCATTTTATACTTTGGAAAATACAGTAAATGAAAAAGTAAATTATATTCCCAAGAAAGAGAGGAGCATAAGAAAGAGCTTCCACAGAGAAGAGAATAAGTGTAGCTCAAGGCTTAACTGTGGAATCCTTGGTGCTTTCTTAGTTGCTTGCTTGAAGACATTTAATTACCCACCTAGCTAATATCACTCATGTTTCCTAATTGGCTAATTAAACATCTGCAAGAAAACAACCAAGTCAAAGAGCACCAAGGATTCCATAGACTCTAACACAGAAGAGTTAATGCTAATCAAGACTTGATTTGGTCCTCTGTATTCCACATTCAATAAGCCAACTGCACCAAGGAGACTGTCCTACCATTATAGTTTTAAGTATACACAGACCTATTCTAAAGAAGATCACAACTGAAAAATCCATAGGAAATTATTAAAAGGCTTGCCACATCTGAAATAGAATAGAAAAAAAGATTATAAAATAAAGGGACAGTACCATGGATTTTTTGTTTCTATTTTCATTTTATAAAGCATGAAAACGAAAGGTAGACCAAAGATTTAATGGTTTCCAATAGATATATTGCTTCAAGTATTAAATACATTATAAGGCATTATAAAAGCTTTTGTGGAATAAACAAGAAGCAGGAAGTACAGTCTCAGAACAAGAATGTTCTAATTGTTAGCTGAATCAGCATCAAGATTCCTTCTGACCTTTGTCTACCAAGTACAAAAAGATACATTCTGAACTTGCTGTATTACTCCACTCTGCACAGCTGGAAAAGCCATTTACATTTCCACAAGAACATTTCAAAATGGAATACTCCTACTGCACATTTAGGATTGTGTCAGAAGGATGGTAGGTTGACAGTGTTTCGGGTTGGAAGGAGAGATGTTATGGTTGCATGCTATGTAAGTGTGGCCATTGCAATCACAGCTGTTTATGGTTTGGCATGTAACAAAGCTATTTAATTTTTAATCTAAATAATGATTTTTTTCAATTCACTATCATTCCCATTATAATGGGACCTATTCTTGCTTTATTCAATTTTTCTCTCTTCCCGTTGCTTATTTTTTTAAAAAACAAACAAACTTTAATTTACACATTAATCCATAGGGTGCAGAACCAGTAAGTTCACCTCAATTCAAAAATATTGATTTTCTGCTATCCTTTATAAACAGTCCCAAGAATAGTGGGTTATGCTCTGCTCTTATGCTATAAAATTCTGTAATTTTACCTGCTGCCAAGGAGATACTATTTGCCAAGCTATCTCCCTCTAGTGACTGTCATTATATATGCTTTGATTTTCATTAAAGATTTATTATAGCATTTTAGCTATCTTGATTTTCTTTACAGAAATAACATTTATCTGGCAGCATAAACATATTTGCACAGAATCAAAGCCATACTCACTGGAAATCTCATCAGGAATTTAATGAGAATCCTGGTCTCATATAATAGGCAAAAAGAAAAAAAGGTGAAGGGGTCCGAACAGAACATCTGCAGTAAAATTTAGAATTAAATCCTTTGTGCCAAACACAGTAAACTTTTGTCAAACCAATTGCGAAATAAACAGTTGGAATAATAGCCACAGAGTTTCGTACCATTCCTGAAGATCAGATGCTGTAAATCCTTTTTACTGGCAGAACTGCGATAGGACTCAGTCCGTCTGGTAATTATTCTTATCACCCTTCTTTTCAACCAAAAACGTGTCTCTAATAGAGACTTCAATCCATAATGAATTTACGCCACAGTTATCCTATTATATTCCGATATAAAGCATAGCTAGGGAAACAATCTTATTGTGAAAGCTGCAATTCTGTGCCTGGTATAGAAAGTGAATGCTATTTCCTTGAAAAGATTTGGTCCAAGAATTAAAACTCTATTTAAGGAATTCTGCTAATCCAAAGTTTGTTTTGTATTTGTTCTGAAGAGAACATTATTTGCCCTTTCCTGTAATAAAGTTTTGAAGCGAAAGAAATTTTAAGAGGTGCTACATGAGAAATCACTGGATAGCCAATTGTTTCAAAGCTGTAAGGATCCGCAAGCCTCATTTCCCAAGTTGTGCGGCTTTCTCTGTCTAAAGCTGTTGTGGTTTTCCATCATTTTTTATGTGTAAAGTAGAGGATAATAGCAACTTAAGCCCTAAAATAGGTTTTACACACTTTCCCCTTACAAATATGGACAAAACTATGTACACATATAAAAAAATCACATGATACATAAGTGATATGTATTGCCCCTACCACAAGTGTGCCACACATGTGCAGAAACAGTAATAAATGGGTGAGAAATTGATTCTATTCCTATTAATGTTATTCCAGGGCATTGTGTATGGGAAGCCAATAAATGGTCAGTGAATGTATTTGGAGGAAATGCATATTTTTTATAGAATAGTTCAGAAAGAGATGTTTATTTTATTTATTTTTTGTTAAATTTACGTACTGCCCATCTCATTTCAAAGCAACTTTAGGCAGTTTACAACATTATAAGCATTAAAATCACAAAAGATAAATATTTCTAAAACAATAAAAATGTAAACTACATTGAAAAATAGAATTATGTTTAAAAGAGGAGGGAGCAGGATGTGCATAGGGAGAGGTGAGATTGCCTCTTAATTTATCAATAATCTCCAGTATGATGTTCCCCCGTTGGGGTTCCCAAGCCACCTGTCAGAGCCAGGTTTTCAGTCTCTTGTGGAAGGTCAGAAGGATGGGTGCTGATCTCACCTCAAGGAATAAAATGTTCCACAGGGCGGATGTTAATTAGAAGTTGATTTTTCAGTTTACTTTTAAAAATTAAAATGTGAGATTTAATCATGATAAACTTATTTCACTGATTGCAATGAATATTAGTATAATGAGGGCTAGAAGAATATATATACATACAAACATATATATTTATATTTAGAGTGAATATATTATTTGTACAGTTTCATTAAAGAAAACAGTGTATTATCAGCTTTTCAGACTTACATATTATAGTGAAAGACATATGCTGTTGTGAACTACTGCTCATACCAGATGCAATGGAGAGCCTAGGTTATTGTAGGATTGAAATTTAAATCAAATTAATGTCATTTAAATAAATCAATCCTATTTAAATCCTATATCAATCTTTTCTCCATCACTCTCCTTTTTGGTCTGATAGACTAACCAGATTCTTTTATTGTAATATCTTAAAAGTAAATGCATATAAACACAAGATCCTGCACAGAATACTTGGTGGTTGGGCAGATTGTAAATATTATTAAATAAATAAGTTAACAAATAAGTAAACCTTTTGCCTGGGTAAATGTAATATATGCACCATTGTTTTTTTAAAAGAGCATGTATTTTGGTTGCTTGTTTGGAGAATGTTGGTTTCTTTATTGCTTAGTACATTTTGAACTTATTTACCTGTTTGCTCAATCAATTTTAAAATAAAGGATGCTATAAATTGATAAAATACAGTTCTATGTTGTTGCAATCTGTGTAAAGACAACCAAAAGGGGGAAAAAACGTGTTTTAGCCAGCTGTTTATTTTGGCTTTCCTGCTGTATTTGTTAACTCAAATAGGATTTATTCGCAGATTTTAACCCTCTACATTCCTTTCAGTTTGGAATGGTCTAGTTCTAACTCTTTGAATTCCACGCCTTGTTTCAAATCTTCAAATCTTCAAGTTTGACTGGACCTCAGCACACAGAGAAACATTGGTGCAATCTTGTCTCCTTAAAATATTATATTATCATGAATTAGATTTATTCTTAGATTTATTCTGAGATAAATAATTATAGGATTTCATGACATTCTAAGAGGACTTGAGATGCATTAAATTTTTATCACAATAACTTCTTTACATGGAGCATTTATTTTTTTCTACTACTCGAAGATAGAACTTTATAATTGTTTTTTACTGTATATGTTCCTCAATTCCACTTGCGGTTTCTTAATCACAATATACTGTTATGTCCAATTATGTAGCTGCATACTTACATTGAACCATCCTATGTACCATTACTCCATCAATAATAATTACATGACCCAATTAGCCTTAAGGCCCATGGATTATTTTTTTAAAAGGGATACAAATTGTTTTCCCCTATTTTCTTTGTTTCTAATGTTTGGCAGTCTAATAGTTTTCTGATCGTCATCCATTCTTTCCTTGATGGGATGGAAAGCTAAAATTTAACTATATTTCTCCTTATGTATTTTAAAGCTTTTTAAAATATTTGTAATTTATTTAAGAGAAGACTTGGTTTCTTTGAAATTAATTTTAAAATGTATTTACAATTCAGCTAGCCAGGAGGATCTAGATAAATTTGGCTGATCTCAAAAAGTTAACCAGTACTGGACCAGTTTTGTGTTATCTAAGAAACACTAGAACTATGGCCTAGACATGGAAGACAGAGAAGAGAGAGAAAAAAGATATTCCAGATGAAGACAATGGCAAACCTCTTTTGGACTGTTGCGAATGACATCAAGATCAATTCTGAAGACTCTTGACTCTTGAATTATTTACAGTGTTTATTCTGCATTTTGATATTTCCAACGATTTAAATCACTTTGTGCCTATCAGACATGCTTTGTATAAAATAACTCTGTTATATGACAGTGAAGCATCTAGAAAGAGAAGTAGAAACTCCTGTTTCAACTTTTTAAAAAATATCTACCAGAATATGTATAATGTGTGTGGGTGTACACACACAGAGAGAGAGAGAGACACAGAGAGACAGAGACAGAGACAGAGACAGAGACAGAGACACAGAGAGAGAGAGACTATATATTATGTTTGTTATATAATATTATATAATATATAATACATTTATATATTTCATGTTTTAGATATAAAACATCATACATGTTATCCAAATACCTAGAAAAGAGAGGAAGGCCATTTTATCCCAGATGCTATTTATAAAATTGGGACCCTTCTTTTGAGTGTCAAGTTTGATTCATTAGAATCAATACTGTTTTCTTTCTCTGCAGTGATTACATTCAGAAATTAGAGGGCAGATTTGTCATACCAAGATTAATTGCCTTTCAACAATCCAAAAGATTTTAGACAAAACTGGTACAGAAACTTGAGCTGATGCCACCATTCCATGGCTTTGTAACAATTCTTCTCACTCTCTGACTGGAGGCCCAGGCAAAATTGTAAATGCATTGTTTGCCAAGGAGAAAATTGCAGTGTTCAGTTTAATTCCATGCATGCCTATTTTCAAATAAATCCATTCAATGTAATGGCAGTTTCTCCCAAGTAAGCAAGCATAAGGGAGCAGCCTTGCTCTAGGGGAAAAACAAAAACAAAAAACAGGAGCCTTATTAGAGATGACATAAAGCCATTTACTTCATTCTCTTTTGAACTCTGACCTACAAAAAAGATCAGTTTTGAAGTTCTGTCAGTGAATAAGTTATGGATAAATTTACACTATGAATATGTTATGCAAGATTTTATTAGGCTCTGTTTTGGTTTTGGGATTTTTTTTTGCATTAAATGCCTTGTTCTCTAATAGTTAACTTTATTTTCCATAAACCAGTAATGCCCTGCACTATTTTAAACCCTTTTGTTGACGAGGAATCAGGTTTTAATCATGGACTACAGGTTAGGAAAATATATTTGAAGAAATGTCTGGCTACGTCATATTGTGTCCAAAAATTAGTCACATCATTTCCATCATCCCTTTACTGTTGCCTAGGAATCAATTAGCATTAGAGTCAAACAACTGGAAGTAAAGTTGCAGAAGGTTGATCAAACTGGTGGCCTGTGGGCTGGATGTGTCACTTGCAGGCCATGCCCACCCTGGCTCCGCAAGGGCAAAAAATGTCACGTTACATCATGATACATTATGTGATGCAATCGTTTGATACCCATGATTTAAAGGATAATTCTAGGCTTATGCATTTTGACCATTCTTAGAAGTTAGGTGTTTTATATGACAAAGTTCCTCCTTTATTGACTGTATAAATAAAAATGATGCTACCCAAAGTCCATTGTGAGCAAGATTTCCCCGTCAGTGTGTCAGATGAGATATTAAATGAAATAAAGTAATTGTACACATTTTTTTCAGTGTGTCTGTGGTTTGCTTTATTTTATTTTTTTTAAAAAGAAGTTTGAATTTGAATTGAAGATCTGGTTAAACATTCTGCAATGAAGCCATTTTTATCCTGTGGGTAGTGAATTGAGGCATAACCTAGCCTAATGTATACATATATCAATGTTATTTGACATTAGTAAAGTTGATTTAAATTTGTGTTACAACATGGAAGGGTGGAAATGAAATAAGCCAAGGAAGATTTAACTCCACTTTGAAGGATGTCCATTTTATTTAAAGGGGTCTGTAAAGCAATTAAAAAACTATTTGCAAAATAACAAGAAATTTGTTGAAATGAAACATTCCCATTTTTATATATGTTTCTAGAAAAAAACTTAATGCCAATCAAATTTGGCTCCTGAGCATCCACAGGGACAAGAGAAGGGCAAATGGTAATAATATTATCATATGAATGCCATGACATTTGTATTTGTGACACATGTTTGGACACAAGTACATAATGGATATATTTGTGTGATGACCTCACAATTTGCATGCCATAATTTTAATATCATTATGATTGGCAGCAGATGCCACTGGACAGGCTATCAGACCATTTTAGACTTCAGTTCTAGCAGCCAATCATTGATTTCAATGAGATCTAAATTTTGTCAACCTTAGTCTGTAGCTTTCAGCAACAGACTATGTCCCATTGGTGTTTACTTTGTGTTTCTATTCCAGGGATCTCCAGATTTTGAATGTTACATAGATCACTTATTAAGCATGGGAAAATACAAGGCATACCATCTACAATAGCAAACAGCATTACCGGCTCATATGAATACTGGAATGGAATTTCCAGAGTTTAAACCAGGTGTTTCATAAAAACAACAAAAAAGACAGTTTTACTATTCTGCACTTTATTCTGTGAAATATTGTATAGTACTTAACCTAGATTTCCTGACCATATCTTTACAAGCCTCTTGGGAGGCAGTGACATTACTGAACTCTTTGCATATTAAACCACCTGTTGAACTCAAATTAGTAATCCAGCAGATGGAAAAGAATGGCTATTTTAGCTTGGCTACAGATGCTTTTTATTCCTGAACAGATAAACAGGGAACTGATTTTGCAAGTCATTTGGAGCAGAATACTAATACCATCCCACATACTTAAGACCAAATATTATAATACTATAATGCCATTGTTCTCATGAAGAAAAACAAGGAGTGGGGTTAGATCCTTTACATCAATTACCAAGACAATGTAAGTCCTATGTAGCATTTTTCTGCCCTGCAGTTAAAGAATATCTGGGTTATGTTTGTATACATAAGTTCCTGAATAATGTCTGCAAAATGGTATTGACAGCCAATATCTTATTTTTTTAAATGCTCCCTTTCTTCAGCTACTTTAAGATTTACTATCAATTATATCCTCAGAAGACATTCAGCATTTGACTCCTCTTTTTATGTTGGACTAAATAAAGCAATTGCACTGAGGGATGCAGTGCTACACTAATTGACCCAATCCCTATTTCTGAATATATGATTTCTAATAAATAACATACCTACCTGGTGTTTGATCACATGTAAGGATCTATCTTGAGCCAAATGTCACATTCTTCCAGCATCTAGCTTTGGTATAGTCCTTATGCCCTCTGAATTCTGACCATAGGATAACCTAGGGAATCTTATTGTTCTGAGGATTTCAGAGAGAGAGAAAAAAAAAAAGTCTTTCAGACTTTTTTAAAAATCTGCATTATTGTATTGTTGATATGATGTTCATTGTGAGAAAATTTAAATAAATTGCATTATGAGATTTACCCTAAAAGTGGTTGTATTCAATAAATTCAAAATAAGAATATGTTCTGAAAGGTATCAGGTTGTCACTGTTATTGCATGAGGATTGTATGGTCCCTCTGTGACTATGCTGACCCTTGTCTATTGCACAATTGTGGTAACAAATAGCGTAGTTATGAATTATAAAACATGTTCATGGTGAACCCAAGAAAGATTTTCTCATCCCTTTGCAACTTTGTTTTAGGCTGCAGAGAATGCATAGCCAGTATACTTCAGCGAGCCAAGAAGATGGAAATTGCCACTATTGGGAAGAATAAGTAGTGAGAAATGTTTTGGTTTGTGTTCATTTCATTTCATTAACTGCTGGAAACTCAGGAGAAATAGTAAACTCTGATTCAGTTATTGATTAAGCCTATCCTTAGTGTAGAACATAAACAGGATGACATTGGCAGAAATAAGAATGAAGTATTATCTAGGCAAAAAATACTGAAACATGTTTTAAGTGCAGGACAACAAGATCCAAAAGTGACTCAAATTGATACCACTGGAGTGGAGGAGGAGGAGTTACAGCACAATCAAACTTGCAAGATTCTGTTACAGCTAAATTGAATTAAAGTAATTTTAACCATCCTGTGGAATTGATTTCTTAATCTGATAAACTAGTGGGCCTGGCATTTAAATGTGCTAATTCCACATTTAAACAGTAGCTTATTAATTGTACTTTCAGACTGTAGGTAATGGTAATGCAGTAGTTAAAAAATGCAAGTTTGGTTCAAGGTGTATTGAAAAGAGAATGGAATTGATTTCATTTGTTTATTTAAAACATTTGTGTAGCCACCCATCTTAATTGGATGGCTTAAGACCCAAAACTAAAACAAGATAGACAGCAATATATTATTTTGATGTGGCAGAATTCCATATTTGTTCTCTTAAACATTGAAATTAATATTTTAAAATGGACTTCTATATGTCCATGAAAATTGGAATTTTGTAGTATTGCCCATTGCTCTTCACAAACATACTTCTAACTGACAAATGCTACCAATGACAATGAACAGGTCTGAATTATAGAGACATAGATCACCAGAAAATCTGTCAGTTTCACTACATAATAGTATTCTATTTCAACTTTCAATTTTTGCTAGCATACAAAGATGTTATTATATAAACAGCTAACAAGAGGTAAAGGAGCTTACACTGAGGAAATTTACATTTTAAAAAGCCTGTATAAGGTCTTAACAAAGGACAAAGCAAGGTAATTTGCAATTTAGAAAAAAGGGTTACATTAGAAGTTAAGAAAAAATGAATGATGAGGATGTCCATAGAAAATAATAGGCACTTTCTAAAGTTTCACAAGAAATAATGAAAGCCAAGAATTACTATTGACATGGTTGAACTCCACTGAAATAATTACAAGCAGCACATGAGAAACACATGAAAGGTGAAATGGATTCTGAAAGAAAGTGGAATGGGCCCAAGAGATGAACAATGAATGAGATGCTAACATTTTTTTCCTTATTTTTTAAAACATGTTAGCTTTTATACAGTTTTTTTTCTTTCCATAGACTCTGAGGATATCTGGTTTCTATTTGTAGTTGTTTTGAATTTCTTTCTGTTGATTTTCACACAAATTTGGCAACTTCCCAGTTTCTACACATCCATTAGTGGACCAGCGGGTGATGGGAAACAGCACCATAATTTTGCCATTTTCCTGTCACTTGGGCTAGAAGGAAAACCTGTTAGAAATGGAGGGAAACATGTTTAAGAAACGTGACTGAGTGATTGCTTCTAATCATATTGGTCTAATTTCGGTACACTGGTTGCATATGTAGAAGTGATGAATCAGTCAAAAGCAGCTGTGTAGGAAGTAACTAGTGGCCAAAGAAATGGGAACTTGCTGGTATCTCCTTATCTAGATTAAATTAAAGTGCAGCAAAGAAACCCCAGCAGAGAAACCCCACAGAGCCAATTTCATATTGTGGCTAAAACACTGGGCTACATAATCACAATTATTTTTAAAAATTAATTTCTATAAAACATAGGGATATAGATATAGATATATATAACCATTCTTGAGTAGCTGTTTTGTTAAAACAATATGATCAAATACTTTAACTGCCTTTTCAAAGAATTACTCCATTAATCCAAAGAAATAGCGACTACCTTCTTTTCATCTCAGTAGGCAGATGGAATATATTTAGTGGACAAAGATGGACTTAAACCAAATCATTTTTAGCACCATATAAACTTTCACAGATTTGTTTTCCAGGTCAAATATTAAGCTTTGAAGGCTTGAATGCTTACTAAAATTAAGGGCCAACTTAATTAAATTGCATAGCATAGGTTATAATTATAGACTCAAACTAGATCAGATTTCTTCTCAATAGCTGTGGAGAAGCCAGCAAGTTCCTTAATGTGTCTTAACGTTTCTTCAAAATCCTCCAGCTATGGTTAAACTTATATTATCTCCAAAACACATAATGAGTGGCCACTTGTGTTCACCACCACCTTTTTAGGATCAGCCAGTTACCCACAAATGTATTGACTTTTAGGAAAAATGCTTTGAACATACAATTTGCATGGTTTATTTGGAGATAAAGTGACCTCCTCCACCACCACCTCCACATCGTTATTATCGTCATCTAATTACTATTTTTTTTAAAAAAAATAGCTATTTTAAAATGCTACCTTGGTTGTCCTCAGTATTCTGGTGTCATTCTTTTCTATTTGGTACAAAATGTCTGTTGGGAACAATGCCGCATTATGATATAATTTTCATGAGAAATTTTTATTTCAGCTCTATAAATGGTGGTGACAGAGGGCTATACACACCTGTAAACAGCTTCTGATAACATACTCAAAATAGAAATACAAAGCCCAAAACAGATTTGAAGCTTTCTGCATAATAAAAGACACAAAAGATAACTTTTGCAATAGAGCTCAGAGAGATAAATCTTAGGTTCAGGAAGATGCAGCAACAGTGTGTACAGAAAGAGTCACAAGTATACAATTTAAACATTATTTGTCATAAAGAGCCAATCATAAAAGCTGCTTTTTTATAGCTTGATCAATTGTTTAAGCTAGCTTCTTTATACATATTTGACTCATTTTGCTCTTCTTTCTTAGGTTGTAAAATATTGTATGGATCAGGACCTTAGGCTCTACATTTATCAGCCTCCCCAGGTATACCAGACAGGAAACATGACCAGATAAGTTAATACTACAGTTTTAATTTTATTGTAAGGTGACATGAACAGAATCTTGCAAGTCTGAAAGTACAAATCTGCCAATGTCTCCTTCATAGCCCAAGGAGCTATAAAATTAATCCCTTTTGAACCCCTTATTCCATCCACCGTCCAGATGTGGCTTTGCCTTCTCTTATCTAATCCTTCCCTAGGTATCTTTCTTCCATCTCACAAAGATATTCCCACATACCACTAGGATATTAATTACCTCAGCCTTTATTTGTGTCTCCTCAGGTGTACTCTCTTTACCTAATGTTTGTTTGGAGACTGAAGAAGATGCAGACTGATCGCTAACAATTTGGATAAAATATGTTGTGTCTTGACCATGATCTGGAAATAATAATATCCGTAGTTGGTGTTTTGTATTTTAAAGGATTCATTCATGAACTTAGAATCCAAATCAGCAAGTTAATTTATTCATGCAGGTGATCTAAATCTAGAGTCTAAAAATCTAGATGGCCACATGAGGTAGCAAGAAATACAGGAAATTGTAACTCGTGGTCATGTAGTGGTCATCGGAATCTTTGTGTCAGCCTTGGAAGCCATGAAACCGTGGCCTCCGCAGGCTGCCACATAATTACACATGAGAAATAGGGAGGGTGTACTTTCTCATGCTGTTAGAGGGGTTGTAGTCAAAACAAAATTCTTTCTAGAAATGTCAAGACCGTTCTGTGCAGCACCTGGAAGAGGAGTGCCAAGATGGAAGAAGGAATGCTGGGTATAACCCATGATTGGGAAATGTGATTGATGATGGTTAAAAGAAGGTGGGTCTGTAATTCTCTTTTGGGTGTGGAAAAACCTGGGCCTTCAGATTCAGGTGTGCCAACATGGTTTCTTTAATAAACTATTACTTAGATAAACTCCTATCTGAGTGCTGAGTGATTTATTGGAACGTAGATGGAACGCTGACAGTAACTTGAATCTCCTTTCGAAAATTTGACAGCTCCCTGATCTCGGGGGCTGTTCGGGGTCCTGAGCCCTGTCCGTCATCCCAGACACAGTTGACAGTAAAGGCTTGGGGAAGATGAAGGAAAAATCTCTGCTTGATGAGGCGTCAGCCCTTCAACCCGACCAGCCTCTGGAGGAGATTCTGCAGCATCTTTCAGAGGAACTGAGCAGAGAAATGAAAGCGGCTGAAGTGGAACGAGCAGCCGGAGCCAGGAAGAAGGACCTGGTCCAGCAGAAGGTAACTCAGAAGGGTGCAGACGACCCGGCATGGAGAGAAATGCTGATTGTGAGCTCTGACAGCCCTGGAGAATGGGGACTCTGACCACCGTCGAGGAGTCAGTCTCTGATGGAGTTACCAGAAAAGTTTGAGCAGCTGTAAGTGGGGAAGCAAGCCCCATGAGCTTCGGAGTCTCAGCAGAAGCGGATTTTCAGCCAACCGGAGGAGCGGCTGGATAGATCGGTGATGGGACTCTATTGCGGAGCCCCCGAAGGTGAGATTTCAGGCCCGATGGAGGAGTGAATAGGGTCCGAGGGGGGAAGACAGAGACAGAGACCTGTGACTCCTCCACTACCGCACTAGCCAATGGCACACCTGCCACCTCGAGATGCCCTCCAGTTGGGGTGGGCATACTACCCAGAGCATGGTTGGGTGCAGTTTCAACCAACTCTGCCACCCAGACCTCCTGGGGTTCCGATTGACCGGCGGAATTTCATCAGATGCACAGGCATTTGGACCTGCAATTCCCCCTCCTCCAGCGGTGCAACCATCCGCTTGCCCGGACCCAGAAAAGCTGAGATTCCAGGCAACTTATGATGGGATCCCAGGGAAGTTAGCCTACTTTGTGGCTAGGATGCAGGATTTAATGGAAAAGAATGGCCATTGGTTTCAGAGTGACCGGGAGCTGATCCAAACCATTGCAGTGGGTATGAGCGAGGGAGATGCTTCAGAGTAGGTGGCCCAGCTTCATCATGAGATGGCTCCAGAGCTCAATGATTACGATGAGTTCCTTGAGGGAATGTGAGCTAGATTCAATGATTCGGATCAGAAGGCTGAGAATGAAGAAACTATAAAAACGCTGAAGCAGGGGAGGAGACCCCTGAAGGATTTTGTGTGGAACTTTAGAAAAGTCACCAATTATTTGAGAGATTGGCCCGAACGTGTAGTCCTGCATTACTTCAAGGAAGCAATTGATCCTGAAGTAAAGAAAGCTTGCAATATCAGGGGGGTGCAGGAGAGATTGCAAGATTGGTACAAAACCGTGTGTAATGGATCGGAATCTGTACCCGAAGGGGAGAATGCTGCCTCCAGATAGGCCACCAAAGAAGAATTGGCCGAAGAGAACCCGTCCGAGGATGGGGACCCCTGGAGGGTTTGCTCGGAAACCTGAAGCCATCCTGAAGTGTTTCCGTTGTGGTCAGCCTGGACATCGAGCTTTGGAATGTTCAGCTCCAGTCCCAGTGCCAGTGCCCCGATCGGCAGGGATAGCTAGAGGAAAGTCCACTCCGAAGAAGCCATCAGATGGGGACAGAGTGGCATGGCAAGCGACAGATTCACCTCCTTGGATCGGGGTGAAGGTACCGTGATTGTGGAAGCGTTTCCCGAAGTGAGCAATGGAGAGGCAGATTCGATGGTGAGTGGAGAGGTTCTCCCTTTTGCTTTAAGAATCAAGCTAACCGTCCCGAGTTCAGGAGAAAGTGTAGAATTGGAGGCGATAATAGACACAGGGTGCACCAGATGCCTGATTGGGGTCACCTTAGTCAAACAGTTGGGGATAAAGACTGTGTCATTAAAAAACCCCATTAGGTTCCAGCAAGTTGATGGATCCCTAATAGGAGGTGTTCCCGCAACGAAAGTTACGGAGTTGATTAAGATGGAATTAGGAGACCATCGGGAGCTTATAAGGTTTATCGTAGCTCCGAAGATGTCGGACTCCATAATTTACTGGGTTTTTGTCTTTCCTGCTTTAATGGGTTAATCCTGGTCCTGGATCTTTTGTTTTTTTCTATCCTAAGGGTTAATCCTGTTAGAGAGGCAGGAAAAGGGAGTTCTGGTGTGCCTTAGTGAGTTATTTTTAGCCTGATTCCACTTATCTTTACTGCTCTACTTAAGTGTTCCTTTCAGTTGGTGCTTTTGCCTGGGGTTTGAATTGCTTAAAGGGGGAAGGGCTGTTTTAAGTATTTTGGCACTGTTTTAGTTGTTCCTGGCACTGTCCTTTTGGGGTGTACTTCCCACACCATATTCCAACGAACTCAAAATCAGAGCTGTGACAAGAGGGTACTTTTGAGGAATGGCTAAACCCGTGGGCCGAATGCGTCACGTGCTGGCCCCGCCCCTGCCTGGTTTAGTGAAGGGGAAAAAAGTCCTGATACGTCACATGACGCCGCCGTGACGCCACGAGTTTGACACCCCTGGCTAAACCTGTTCCTTCTCTTTGCCTATTCAAGCCTGATTTCCTGATCACTAGCCTCTTGCAGGCAAAAAGGGGAAACACAAACTTTAGCACTCTTTCAATATGTGTTCCCTCTTTCTCTGAGCAAGCACTCTTTCGTAAGCTCTATACCTATACAAATCTTCTTTACAGCTGCTCAGCTGTCTTGTTAGACATGGAGTTTTTAAAGAGCAACCCAGCAAGTTCTAATTGGTGCCATTTTTTAAAGAGTCAGGTTCATGTAGTTTTTGCTGAAATGCCCCCCCCCCGCCAGTAATGCAAGAAGGTCTAGCTATTCCAAATCTGGCATCTCACACTGAACAGCTGATCTTCAGGCTTCTGGAGGTGATGGGTATAATAGAGAGCCCAATTCAAAATAGCAAAGCTCTCCCACTTCCCCCCAAAAAATGGATTTGGAGGAACAAGCCCAGGGACCAGAGGGGAAGCGCAGTACCCATATCAGCTTAAAACGTCCAGTAGGTGCTAAACTAAGTCTCTCTGAATCATCAGACTTTATCTCCAACAGCACAAGCAGCAAAATATATAATATTTAGCTCATCTTTATTTTTTTAAATTTTTTTAGTATTATTATTTTTTATTGTGCAATTTCATATTATTATATATAAAATTTCCATATCCACAATGGCAGTGTACTGTCTGGGTACAA
>JANHFL010009435.1:221550-235975 GCA_032468155.1 Oxyrhabdium leporinum | reverse complement strand
TAAGAGTATTGCTTATAAGCTGTAAACCGCCCCGAGTCTTCGGAATGGGGCGGTATAAAAATATAAAAATAAATAAATAAAAAATAAAATTTCACTCCTTCCATGTTATAAGCAAAGCCACACTTATGTTTCAGTAGCTAATCGGTATTCAATCTTTAGTGCTTCAACAGAAGTGTGTAACATGTACCTGGGCACATGCCCTGTCACATTCTGAACTGCTGCCACTTCCAGATTAAGTGTTCTGCAGTAAGCAAACTATGATTTTGCCATTACATGGATAATAGTAGGTATCTCCATCAGAAAATTCAGCTAAATTCCAAATTAGGAAATTAACTGATTGATCAAAAATCCCTGAATCTTACTGTTATAATAATGCTTTATTATTATTATTAATTACTAATTTATAGCTGCCAAGAAACTTGGATCTAATATGTTAGTAAGATGGTTGTATTATAATTCAAAAGAATATATTTTAACATACATTAAATAGTCAACTTATTAAAAAAACTAAATTAAATTACTTGCCCCTGGAAGAGCATTATTTCATTCAGTAAGTTAGCTTGCTAAAGACATGCAGGCAGCAAAGATCATTGCATATTTTTATTTTTATATGTACATTTTTAAGAATTATAATTCCACAGGATTTCCACAATTCAGTGATTCCAAAAGATGCATTCATCGGGAAATGATTGTTCACGTATTAGATGGCAGATTCTATAAGCTGACAGTTGCTTCAGTACATTTTTTCATGTCTTTTTATCTGCTTTTAATAAGTTTATAATGCCTCTCCCTATGGATTGCATCTTTCTGATCTTTTTTTCTGTTCTGTTGCCAAGCTCTTTGTTCTTCAGCATCTGTTCGGTTCAGTTGTAACTGCTTTGAAGTTCTAATTTTAATTCAGAAAAGCTCAGTCAAAATTCTGTAATGAATTGAACCCAATTTTTAAAAATAGAAGCACAAACTTGGCAGTTTCAGCAATTCTTTTGTAATGCCATCTCATATACAGTAGTAGAAATCAGAATATCATATTTCATGTACCAGAATAAGTAAAGACCAATGCTTTGTGGTCCTTGGTACAGCTCATATTCTAAAGGTATAACTGTTATTGATTTGTAACATGTAACTATTAATAATGCA
The DNA here is from genome assembly GCA_032468155.1 of Oxyrhabdium leporinum. Classification (NCBI taxonomy): domain Eukaryota; kingdom Metazoa; phylum Chordata; class Lepidosauria; order Squamata; family Cyclocoridae; genus Oxyrhabdium; species Oxyrhabdium leporinum. Next base: position 234,838 of record JANHFL010009435.1, on the reverse strand, counting down.
ACAATATAATTATGGAAATGATACTGGACAAGGACACCGCAGTTTCTTAGCAAGAGCTACACTTGAGTAGGTAATCACCCTATATTTGAAAGAAATGGAATATGCAACAACAGAACATGATACTTGTACTCAATTACAGATTAAAAAAATCAGAACAGAACTATAGACAGCCTGCCAAACTCATCATCAAAGCATCAGAAGATCTCAGGTCTTCACAAACAGAATGACTTTTTTTACACATTACAATGGCTAATTGATAAAATACTTGTAACATGTCTCCCATGTAATGGCATTTGTATAACCATCATTTCTCCCCAATCATTTTCCTCATTACCTTTTCAAATCCTATGTTAGTTTCATGCTTCAGATATCTGATGAAGTGAGCTATTCCTTATGACAGCTTATGCTTTTCGTAAAATTTTAATTGGAAGGTGTGCTACCAGATTCCTCGTCACTTTTGGCTATCATAGGCTAACTAATAAGGCTGCTTTTGTACAATGCACACACTGTTTAACTCAGAATACCTATATGCACACCGTGTTTTGGGTTCCTATTGGACTGACACAGTCTTTTTGCAGTTCCATGATGGTATCTCTGTTTGATATCTGAGCTGATTTATATCCAGTTAAAATGGAGTTGTATGAGACATCTGCAAACCTAGTTTGAGTACTGTAACTCTATGAATCTTGTAAATGGATGTAAATGGATAGAATTTTAAATTTTTAAATTTAAATTTCTCTATTTATACATGCTTATTCCACTCTCCACTCTAGCTGTATCATTAGCTCTTTCAACAGGAAGGGAATCTTGAAGAAAACAAGAGCTCAGGAGACAGCAGTACTTGTCATTTTTTTCTTAGCAAATGTTAAAATAATTGTGGATTGTCCTCTAACCGTTGAGTAAAGATGGTGGAAGAATAGAAGCACCACTTGAGAAGCACTGCCTCAGCCTATCTGCACGTACCTCAGACATACACTTCCTATCTCTTTTTCCTTGTTTTTGCTTTTAAATAAGCCAGTTTTCCCTTAATTTGTTTTAGCCATTGCAGTTCAGTTCATTTAAGTTGAAATGAACAAGTTTCAACTAGAAAGAATAGAATACAAAACTTTACATGATATCAGAGTTTATACTTCATTCTCAAAAGATATATTGAAGGATATGCTCAAAGAAAAAAGAAGCAAAGGTCAGAAAAAAGCCGCAAACTTTCATTTTAATTAGTAAAAATTAAAAACAGTTAACATAATTATTCCCCATTTATTTAATCATTTAATCTTTATTTCACATTAAAACAATTTGATGACAACTTTGAGAAAGCTGAGAGTGGGTAGGGCTTTCAGGATCTACAGAAGATCCTGGGATATTCTTATGTACACTTTTGGCTTCCAACTTCCAGGTAATATATTTATTAGCACAATTTATTCATAAATTATCCCAAATGATATACAGTAGATAATTTTTTCATTCCAATATTTTCAAAGAAGTTGAAAATCTCAGGCAAAAATAAATCAGTATGCATTCATGGGTGAACTGGCAGCTAAATTCTGTTTAAAATACCTTTAAAACTTTAACTTTCAAAATGCATAGTGAAAGGGATGAGCTCACCCTTTTAAGTTGTGTTAAGTTATCTATGCACAATATAGCTCTCTGCTATTGAGAACCTTTTCCACTGTCTAGCAGCTTTCTTGCTTACAATAAACGTTCCTCCATTTGCTTTCCTGGTATCATGTTCTGAATAATAGACTGAAATCTTCAGACTGGAAAAAGCCATTGTCTGACCAGTGTAGCTCACTGATACACTGATCATCTATTGTTTGACAATATCTAATTTACCCTGATTCATTCCTCTGACATTCCATGTGGCTATCTGATGTTTCTCTGTACAACACACACATTTGCTTACATCACCGGTTGCCTCAGCAACTGAGATTCCTGTTATCCTATTGTTGAGCTCCCTGTCTGACATGTTTGAGACTCTTTCCATAGAATTTTCTTGGTGAGTTTTTTGCCAAGTAAGTCGCCAGGTCTTTCTCCAAAGACATGGACCGCTGGGCAATCTCTGTATTATCTGGAGCAAACTGAAAATTTATTTCAATTATTTAGGTCAGGAGGTTACAATATTAAAGCTTGCCGGAACACTAGCTCCTTTATTTCCCAATTGAAGTCCATGCTGATATAGCTATATCTATATCTATATCTCAACTATATATATTTCAACTATATATATTTCAACTATATATATTTCAATTGCTTCCCTTGACATGAGGCACTGTTAAATGGAAGTGGTGTACCACTGATCAAATAAACTGAAGACATATTAGCAACAGCATCATTACAGCACTGATGGTTACTACTGTGACTTCCATTTCTCACAACTGTCACCATTCCAACATAAGTACATTGAAGCAGTTCTTGAAAAGAAAGAATGGAAGTGGCATCAAGATACATATATTAGTATTCTGTTTTCTCCAGTGTTTAATTTTCCATCTTGAGAGATGCATTCTGAAAATAAATGTAGCCATTTATGGAGAAAATAAGCTAGCTACTACAGATATTTTACTGTTACTAACAAAATAAATAAAGCAGTAACTACCTGCTATTTCAAAACTCACCAACTATATTGCAATGGTCCATGGACTATTTACTGTCTATCTTACCAAGGAAAAAATAAAAAGAACTTACTGGAAAAAGAAATATAATTAACTTACTGATAGGTAATTTGTGGAGTCCCAATCATATAACACAATCTACATACTTAATTATCTAATAAGAATATATATTGCATAAATGTATCAGTGTATGTGCAGTTGATGTCAGGTTAATAGAAATAAATAATAAATCAAGCAGCTGATGTCAGATTAATGGAATAAATAAATCCAGCAAGTATGCCTTGAATAAAGCCGAGGACTTCCATATAATTAGAGTAAAATCATTTATAAATTATAATTTGATTTCAATCAATATGAATTTGAGATAATATAGGGTGAATCTCTGGTTAAGCTTTGGCTTTTAACAAAGAAAAGTTCTTTGCATCAAACTACTTCTAATATAAAATAAAGGTCAGAATAATTTACAAACATCTTTATATACAGATATTTGAAGATTCACAGTTCGAGTTGGAAACCTTTTAGGTTATCAGACATCGTTATTATTCTTTTGAAACTCCATGAAGTCATGAGGGATCAGGACAATGGGGATTGCTATAGTTGTATTCCTTGCATTCCAGGAGCAGCGAAAAGAGGTAACCTTAACTGAAATCTTGCCTGACAAGAACCAAGGTGAAAAAGGATTGACTGATCTTCTGGATTCACATAGTTCTTGGATGGACAGATTGCACAGTAAGCCATTTGCTGAGTTTGGGGAAGCCTATCCTCCCTACCTGGCTTATCACAATCTTCAAAGGGTGTGCTTGTAGAGACAATGCCCTGATTATTCCCCTGGCTTTTGAAGAGGTGTCTGGAAGGAACACAAGAGGCTCTTGCCCCAAAAACTTTATTGGTGGAGTGCTGTCCTTACTTACTCTCTTTTCTAAGTAATTGGCAGGCTGCTAAGAATTAAACCCATAGGATGCTGCATTAGCAGTGCATAACTGCAGGGTCTGTGTCTCCAATATCTATACAAAAACAGCAGATAAAGGAAGCTATGGAAGCAAACACTTTTCTTGTGCTGAGTTCAAGATACTGGCCAGTGAGGCTCAGGCAGAAGACCAGTGAGTAAATGCAAGCTTCTTCCCTTATTTTCCACCAAGCTGCAACTCAGTTCTAGTTTCTATCCTGAAATACTTTTTTAATCCATTGTTCAGTAATTATGATGGTATCTCGGCATGCTTTGCAATCAGCTCATTATTTTACAGAATGTATCAAGAACCACAGATAGTAAAAACAAACAAACAAACAATAAATAAATAAGAAAAGATTCATAGACCTGCTCTTTGTACATCATGTCTGAATAAGCCCTTTTATCAATTATTTTTGTGTCTTAGTAAATCAGACAGCAAAAGTATATCAATATAGTTTGACCACAGGAACTGTGCCTGTAAAGAAGCCAAATTATTTTCAATAACTATTTTCTTAGTATATCTTACCAATGAAAATGAAATCTAATCCCAACACTCCCTGATTTCACCCCTAATGTCAATCTTCTCTGTTATATCTTCTGTCTTTCTCAACTGCAGATGAGATGAAAATGCAAATACGGGTAGGATATTCATGAAATGGTTACAGAATCATTTCAATTTCTTTCCTAACTTCAAACCAAACCTCCAGCCAAAATCTAAAACAATTAATCCCGGTAGAAAAAGTAATTTAAAGTCTATGATTCATTAGGTACAGAGAATGTTTTCAAAAGAATATGTAATATCAATGTATCTGGAGGGATTTAGCATCAACAAAATTTCAAACAGGGCACTGGAAAAACTGGCTTGGGTAAAGCATGCATTTGCAACTGATTTCACTTACTAATATAGCTTGATAAAATACTTTGAAGGAATCTAAAAATATACATATTTTGTAATTAACAAAATTAGAGTGATTTAGAAAAAAATAAACTCATTAGTGACTTTCCTCTGCTCTTTGGGGACCCAAAGTTTAATTTAACAAGACAGAATGACTTCAAGGGAATTGCTGTTTGATGATGCTTCTTACCGTTGCAGCCAACCACATGATTTCTACATTCTTTCTTTTTTTAGTCTGAATATTTTGATGAAGATTTTCTAGTAATCCTTTTAAATCATTCTGTTCCTGAAAATGTGGTAGGCCTGCAAAAGAAGGAAAAAGCCACTGATAATATTTCCTGTTCATCTTTCAAATGTATGATTTTCATCTAACAGAGTAATATCCTTATTGATATATTGACTGACTCAAAAATTATGTTCATTAATATAGATATTATTATTTAAGAGTTTCTTCTGAACTGCAAAGCACCCAGTGTTTGTGATTTGAATGGAAACTGGAAGCATTCCACAATCGACTTTATTTCTGTTTCCTCTCTGTAATCATTCCTAGTGCTGCGTTTCTGCGACTTTATTTCTGTTTCCTCTCTGTAATCATTCCTAGTGCTGCGTTTCTGTAACTGCAGCAAAGGTGAATAAAAAACACAGTATCCTTGATGGGCAGGAGAAAAGGAGACATGGAGAATCAAGGAATAATAATAATAATAACAACAAACATCTTAATTTGAATCACTGTCAAATGTAGGCTCTTTATAATAGTTTTCTTACTATTGAGTTTTGTGGACATGGCTTTATTCAAAGAAATTATCTAAAAACAACAGCTATTCATTACTAGAATACAGTAGCCCATATTATAGTGATGATGATTGCTCTTGTTTTGTAACAGGAAAAAAAAAAGAGAAAAATAAAAAAATATTTATCTGTCTTAATTATATTGATATCTTGCCTCTTTTCAGTTCTTACCAATTGTGGGGCAAGGAAGGGTTTAAATAGATGAAATTTTGAATTTCTATTTTATAAATTTAGGATCTAACTGTTAAGAAACAAAATATTTAAAGATGCAGGTTGTTTGGAAATCTAGGGACTGTTGTGGCTGGGATAAATATTGAATTAACGTATCACTAAGATCTTCTGACCTACTGCAGTAATTTTTCTAGCTATAATCATAAAAAGTGCTTGATGTCTCAAATATTTTTTATTTTTCTAATTACAAAGACAACTGTTTTAACATTCAAAAAATGAGCAGCATTAGAACAATTTTTTATCATCTGTCATAGTTAAACACAGGTTTAACCTCATTAGCATTAATTCCAGTAGCTTCAAGAGATTCAGCAAATAAAAGTCCATAAATAATGCTGTTATCAGCCAGAAAAGGCAGGCACGCATCTGTTCTGCAAATGCACTAAAATATTGATTAAAATCTATTATAGCCTAGGGGGAAAGCAATTTTAAATAACAATAGTCTTCATGAAAATCCAGGGGGGAAAATGCTGCGGTGCACTAAAGATCACCTGAAATAAATAAATCCTTGTTGAATAGCAACAGCGATTTTTAAGTCCCTCTTTTGAAGGGAGGTATAATCAGGATTTAACCTGAACTAGGGATTTTCCAGGGCTCAAAGTGTAAAATGCATTTTCATTACAAGGACAAAGAAATAACAAGCAGCCCAAAATTCAGTATACAAAAATAGGAAATTAGATTTTCCTCTATTTGTAGCATTTGGTCATAAAACAAACTGCATAGCAGAAAGAGAAGGAAAGAAGTTTTGGGTCAACGAACTGAATATTAACATGGAAACAGTTTAATACATAGAATACCTACATCAAATTACATTTGATGTTCTTGTACAATAAGTTTTAACATTTTTATATTAGATGCGATTCCACTCCAATTTTCAACACAGAATGTGGATAGGACTTTTAATTCTTCACTTACAAGCCACAGTTCTTATGAATAAAATTTACTCTCATGAGATATTCAGCACTGAAACAAAGTGGTAAGGGGACAAAGAAAAAGAAGTAACATTGGTTACAATCAAAAAACTTCACTGAATGTGCAAATAGGGAGAGCAATCAGGGGAACTTAACATAGTAGTTTGGTAGAAGGAATGTGGGCATCCATTCCAATTACCCCTGAACAGAATGAAAAATGAAGGAGCCCTGGTGGTGATGTTCATGCAATGTTTGAAGAGACTCTAAACCAACATTCCCGTTTCTACCAGAACAGAAGGCAAAATAACATGAAGAGAGAGGTTCTATACTTGCAAATACCAGGGAAGGTGAAAAGTTCCTGGACAGAATAAGAGAAGCAGAGAGGGACATGAAAGCTGGAGTAGCTACTGGAGGAAAGTAAGGGAAGCATGTCACCCAGTAAAGCAAGATAAATGGGTGGTTTTCAGTGATGGAGCTCAGAGCCTGGTATCAGCTTCTTGCTCTTGAGGACATTCCATACCTAGCTGGATAAGTCTCATCAATCTAGTTTATCAGAACAAGGTGGAAGACACTTCAAACATGAAGTTGAAGAAAAACAATTTTGAGAAAAGAGAAATGTGTTGCAATGATGGGAGATTCCCTGTGACATGAACCGAAACTGCATTAAGACTATGCAGATTAATATGATGTCCTATATCTTCCAGGTCCTATATCCTGATTATGGCAGACAAGTTGCTGGGTTTCCTTACTCAACAATAACTATTTCTTCCTAATAATTCATGTGATGATGGATGACAATGCCAATAGAGACCTCGAACAGATCTTCATAAATTATGAAGCCTAGGCAGGAAGCTGCTTCTGTTAATCCTTCTAATAGAGGGTCATGACATGAGAAAAAAGAACAAGATTTTGTACTTGAGAGCTTTTTCTGAATTTATTTTCTTCAGCCATACCTACATGAAGAAACCCTGGCAAAACGTAGCCTAATCTCACAAAGCCTGGGAAGGATGTATCTGGAATGATAGGTGTCAAATGCTCAGAATTGAACATAATGTCAAAAACTGGGTTGAACAATACAAAATGTAAGCATGAAAGCAAAAAAATGACTTAGAGATTGGTAGAAAACTACAATGGAAAGCTAGTAGAGTTAGTACTTACAGTCTAAGGAATTTCTACACAAATGCCAAGAAGAAGAAACTGTAGGTTGAAGAAGTAAAAGTAACTGGAATCTTGGGAGAAATGGATCGTGCTATCCTTGAGTTCATGTTCAAGAGTTCAAGAGGAGGAAGAAAAGAGAGAGAAGTCAAACCTGTATACTAACTTTCAAAGAAGCAGATTTCAATGAACTGAGGTAGAAGGTAAGTCAAATCCTGTAGATTGCAATTCTGAAGGAGAAATATGTCTGGGAAGGATGGAAAATTCTGTAAAACGTGATGCTGAAACTGTAACAGCAAACAATTTATATTACAAAGAAAAATGAAGTCATCTCCAGGTATTATTGTGGATATAGACAGGCATCCTAAAATACTGAAGCGAAAGGGACATGTATAGGAAATAAAAGAAGAAACATACCGTATAACAAAAGGGGGATAGAAGCCAGTCACCAGAACATCATAGAACGAACTGCAGATGAACTTTGTAGAATGAATTGAAACTTGCAATACATATTACACCTACCATCTCAACAAACCCTTTTTTTTGGAGGGGGTGTTTTGGGTGGCTGTGTTAGAGGTACTATGTTGGGATTGGTCAGGCAACTGGTAGCAACAGAGGACTTCAGCTGTTTAGATGTTGGGAAATTCCTGCCACATGCTGATGATGGAGGGCCTCTGCTTGCTGCCACATGTGCAACCTAGTGACTGCTGCTTTCTATCCGAACAACCATCCAGGACTTTGGAACGCTAGAGGCATTGATATTGGCTAGGCAGGGAGGGAGGGGAATGACAATAAACACCATGGAGGACATTTTGCCTTTCTTTCTGTTACTCCTGAAATATTCTGGCTTTCAACTGCTGCTTGTAAATGTAATCATTTGTGATTTATTTGTTGACGAGAGGGCTGACCTGGCCTGCCTTACCCAGACCTAAGTGGGGCCTTTTGAAGGTATCATCATATAGATTTTAGGTATGGCATCAGTTCAGACTCTGGAGCAGGAGTGGAAATTGGCGACTGTCATCTAGGAACCTCCTATAGTCTCAGCAACACAAGCTGTCATATATGAGATATGTTCATTAAGTTGGGCTCTAGAAATCAGTTGGGATTGTTGCTATTGTACTAACATTTTTGCTGCATAGCAACTTCCCAGTCTAAGCTCACTGAATCCATTCTGGGTTAGGAACAGAGTTCTCTAGACCAGGGGTCCCCAAACTCCAGTCCATGAATTGGCACTGGGCTGCGGCATGCCAGAAACTGGGCCACACAAACAAGCGAAGTCCCATCTGTGGGATGCAGACAACACGTGAAACTACGTCCTCACCAGTCCGTGAACAACCTCTCTCCACGGAACCGGTCCCTTGTGCCCAAAAGATTGGGGTCTCTGCTCTAGACTTATAATTTTAGGGTAATTCAATCTACCTCCTTTGGGAGTATGGTCACCATGACAGCCACAGTCCTATCCCAAGTCATCCAGAGTCTGACATGGGACAGTGGTTGCACACCATCTGCCACAGCTGTGTCTTTTCCTTGGGTTACACAGTAATTACACAATCCCCCAAAATAGGCACTTGAGTTAAGAAGATTCATAGACCTGCTCTTTGTACATAATGTCTGAATAAGCTCTTCTATCATTTAACTTAACTTGAGTTAAGAAAATGCCAACAGTACGCCCACTGGTGCTACCAAGTATTTTGTCATGTCCTGTTAACACACCTTAACTCTCACATGTTTTTCAATGGGATTGAATTACTATGGATGTTATACAACTTGATGATTGTGTGACTAATATTTTATTGTCTTTGTTACATTTTTCTGGTAAAAATCTAAACAAATATGAAATAGAAAATTATTCACAATTAAAACCTATGAAGATATTATTTCACTAGTATTCCATGAAAGCCTTCAGTCAGTTCCACCATACTGATGGGAAATTCTATTTCAAGTGAAAGAGATTTGGGAGACAGAAAGGGCAATGTTTGCAATAAAATAAAAAAGAAACTCAAGTTTATAAAAAATGACTCTGTAGAAACAGTATTACTTTGTTGATTTATGTGACAAATGTAACAAATTCAACATAATGAAGTTCTATTAAAATGCTTACAATCAGGAGGCATTTTTTCCATTAATAACTTATAATATTCTTTTAGCAATTCCATATTTTCCTGGTTAAGGCTTTCTTGCAAGGAGGTATCTCCAAACCTAAAGAATCACAAAACATATATTGAAAAAATAAGAACAAAAATAGCATAAATGCAGTAATGAATATGTAAACATGATTCATTCAGAGATACTAAACAATCTCAGCTTTATGTTTACTAATATGGGTTAATTATTTTTAGCATTCTAAAGAAATGGTCTGTAATATGTGTGTAGATCATATCTGTATCTCAATAACCAGTCATGATATAAAATTGCCCTCACAATTTAAAGATCTTAAGAAAATAAAAAGGCTCTATAACATGGGTTATGGAAATAATCTGGTATCAGTATTTATAATTTTGATTTTACTTCATCAGTTGAGATGGCATAGCTGCTCATTATGATATTTACTGAATAGTAGACTTGAAACTGGAGGTATCACAACAAAAACCTTGGTTGAAAAATCGGTTGAGAAGTGCTGGAAAGTCCTCACTAAAGCATAGGTTATGTCTGTGGAAATATTGATGGAAATAAAGCTCCAATTTGCAGTACTTCTGCCAGTTTTATTCAATGGTGGCTTCCACATTCCAGTCTCTAGACATTACAAATATTATCTATACTATTTTATAGTGGTTTTTTGGTCAAGGATCTATCAAATGAAGCCACTTCACCTACTCTTGATTGCTGTTGACTTGAAGTACATGTAATGTGAGATTGTCTCTCTCAAACCAACGGAGAATTGGTCTGACTGCATCATTATTTTCCCTATAGCAGTAACAAATATTCTATGAGGTGACTAAACAAGAGACAGTTATAGTTGTTAAGCACATTACTGTGTTTAATTAAAAAAATTCTCAATACTGTGAAATGAGGGCACATTCTTATGTATTACAGAAACTTTATATAGAAATATATTTTCTTGAAATACTTGGGAATTTTTTAGTCAATAAGTCTCTAATTGAAAATGAAGTCTTCCCTGTTATTATTTATTTATTTATTGCAAATTCTGTCTATTCTTAGCCATCTTCTTCTGAATTAAGGTTGGAACTGAGGTGGGTCAGTATGCAGTTCTACGTGCTATTCAAAGTAATTTTCTATGGAATTGTCAAATCATAGAAAAATCATTCATTTTATAGCAGCTAAATCCCAATGCTGAGTCGGCTGAGGAACACCTTGGCTTTAAATTCTTTGGCACAGCACAGAGTAGAGAGTTAGATGATATGACCATATCCTATAAAAGCCATTTGTTGGGTGTCATACCAATCATAGACAAAGTCATACACAAAGTACGCTTTGTTTTGTTTTGTTTTACCCTGGTCTAATGCCTTGCCACAAAAATGCATTCTAATCCTAACTTTATTCAGCTTTATTCTGCATTGAAACCTTTATTTCGCTATTACTATATACGATTGACAATTTTGACATAGGATAGATTTTTTTTCTTTGCACATTAAAACAATATCTACTGTCGATTATTCTATTATTTTGTATTATGCACCTTGATTCTTTAAAAGCATTTAAAGTACTGAATTAAGCTGAAGATGAACAAATACTACTTCAGAAGTATTAATTTTTTTCATAATACATGCACTTAGTAATGTCTAAATAGCTAAAAAAATCATTCTAATTGGATGAACTTTATCCATCACAGGTCTATTAAATAGACATTGTTAATGGTTATTTCTTCAAATGTTCACTATTTTCGATACAATAATAGCATATACATTATGTGCAATTTTTATTTGTTCACTCAATCAAGAGCTTAGAATCATGTTTTTTTGTCTGTCCTTTTCTGGAATAGCTTCTTCTCATCAGTAATTTGGATGACTAAATCCCTATGGATCTTTAGAAAATTGCTAAGCCTTGGCTGTGTTACCAAGTTTTGGGGGAAGAGCTGTTACAACTCTCCCTCTGAATGAATAACTCTTGATTTTTTTAAAAAATTCTTTGATTTTTGATGGAATTATGTGTATTTTAGGAATTTATAGTATTTTGGGTTAAATTTTTGATGATAATATATTTGTTTCAACTCCAATTGTGGAGTGGCAAGTTGTACCTACCTGAAGATGTCAACATTTATTTGGACCTAAAAATGGAAAAATCTGTTCAGATACACTGTAGCTGACTAACCAGCTGCTGAGACACAAAGAGGGACTATTAGGCCCAAACATGCTGTTCAGATAGAATATTAAGGAGATGGTCCTTTTGTCTCTGTCAAAAGACATTGAGTACTCCAGTCATAAACATGCACCAAGGTTCCTGACAACGAGGATGTATCTTTCATGGGAGGGGTTGTTCTGAAAAATGAAAGTGCCTGTACAACTATCTAGCCAGTGGCTTCTTGGTAGACATGGATAAATACTTAGTTTGCTTTATTATAGTTAGATATTCCCAATTGTGTATTTGTGTTGCTATTTTAATGTCAGTTTATGAACAGAAAATCCCCAATCTGCACACTTCGTAGCTATTTTCCAATCTTCATTTCCTAATATATAGAATGTTATGTATTTTTAATGTGCATATTTATATATATACATATACAGTATATTCAAAATACACATATATTTCTGTGTATTTTTTGAGTTTCAAACTGTATAGTTCCTGTAAAAACCAGCATGTTCCAGGCTGCCTATAGATTCTCCTGCTAGTCAGGTAGTTTATATAGATATGAACAGAATGAATTTATCATTTCTCCTTACTTTACTGCATCTTCTCTAGGTAAGTTATCATAACGAATTATTTAATTATCTCACGGGATGTTAACACTATGGGTATTTTTTCTATCCATATATAAAACAACACATAACCCCGATGATTTACCTTTCTGCAAGTGTTTGTTGTTCATTGATTCCAACATTAAAGAGGACTGGATAGACATACAGCAACTTCCCATCTTTAATCTCTTGAGGAAGCAACTCAAACATCTTTTCTGGAAGCTTTATTTCTATTATATAATGTTCCCTATGAAAAAAAAAAGCAAAATTAAATTGAGTTGTTTCACTTAAAAAACAACAACACTGTATTTTCATTCTGTTTTACTCCTAATCTGGTACGCAATGATATCTATATTTAAAAAGCAGGATGTTTTCATAAATGAAGAAAAATCTTTTCTAATAAAAAAGCCATATCTGTAAAATCCAACAGGACTCCCAATATCCTTCAGAAAGAAATCCAGAACAGTTGGAAGTTGCAATGTTGATACTGTTCCATGGCCCTAATATTAAAATAGAAAAGACCTGCTGAATGATACTGCTTGAGCAGGGGTGTCAAACTCAAGTGCTTAGATCCGGCCCATGGGGCCAGCCTGGAAACAGCAAATGACTGGCCCGCGGTGCTTCTGCCAGAGAAAACTGAGTTTGGGGAGAACCACGCGCGCGCCCCCAGCTCCATTTTTGTTGGTAGAGGGCTGCAGGAGACCATTGTGGCTGAAAACAGGGCGTGGGGGGTCCACAAGTGGCCCCTGAGCTCCTTTCGCTGGCAGACGGCTATCAAAAAACTAAAAACAAAACAAAAGGAGAAATGTTTCCCCTTTTGCATTTGAGCATGCAAGAAGGGACATGAAAGAAGAAAGGAAAAGAAGAAAGAAAAAGAAAAAGAAGGGAAGATGGGAAGAGAG